>KV751336.1:1368640-1379684 GCA_001698575.1 Mola mola
TTCAATTTTGCTAATTTCGTTTGATTCAAAAATTTCATTTCATTATTTTTATTTATTTTATTTTTACTGTTTATGGTTTATTGGAACCAGTTACCTCACTGATTATTATTAGTTACTTTTGTTTGGCCCTTTTGTTTTTTTTGGCAATTCTAAGATGTAACTTTGTTTGTTGATTGAATTTATGTTGAGATTTGTGACATGGCTTCAGCAATTTACTTTTACGACCGATTCGTTGTAATTAATCCTTATTATTTAGATTTTTTAGTCATTTGTTTTGTTAATTCTAAACTTTACTTATTGTTGGGTAATTTGCAATGTTTTGGCTGCCAATCTTAAGTGATTAAACATTTTGTTTAGCTGTACATTGGTTATATTTTTTGTTTGTGGTCACCCCGCTAATCCTATCCTACGTCCTTTCATTTGCTGAGAGCCGAAGGTGGTGGTCCTATTGTCAGTGGCGTCCCCTTCTTGTATGCTGTATATCCTCCCGGTTGTGGGTTCCTTTCACTGGTGTGTGTGACTGTCACGTGTGCTTGGGGCGATTTTTAGTTTTAAAAACAAGGTTCTAATCATTTTGATTTAATAAAATTCCCAATCTTTCAACTGTCTCTTGCTCATTAGTATGACGCACCTGAGTTCCTTATTGGTACCATAATCCAAATATTTCCCTGGGTGAAATTCCAAAGGTGGCGTTGTCTGGCTGCTTGGCATTTGTGACTATAATTTCTTCCAAAGAAATGCATTCCTTTATTCCCCCTTGTGCGGCCACAAACAGTGGCCAGTACCAGGTTGCAGCAAAAAAAATCAGTCAAACAGCAACTGCATTACTTTTTGTTGTGGAAAAAATTGTTTTGTTTTTTTCCAGAGTTCTGGGTTTTTGTATTGTTTGAGTTTCTTTGTTTTCATTCATGCCTCTCCAACAATCAGGAGGATGTGGCTGGATCTTGTAGCAATCATTTAAGGGGATATTAGTATTTGTCCTTAAGAGTATGGCGTCAATTCATTTATTTTACTTCTGATCGAGTCAGAGCCTTCCAGATCTCGAATTGTAAAAATAAAACATGTTTGACACTTACGATTCCAGATTGGGCAGCTTTCCACAGAATACCTGCAATAGCCAATGAGAGAGAGCATACCAAGAAGCTTCTAAACATAACACTGACTGGATATAGCGCTGATTGCAGAATCAGCACTGTGAAATCACTGCTACAAATGCCAGGTGTGTTGTCTGGCCAAGTAGTTTTGCGTGTGCTTTCGGAGGATAAGAATGATGAAAATCGGTTGAAACTGTACTTATGTCTGTGGTCCCCAATGATTTTGAAATCAGTGTATGGCCTCTGTCAGTTTGTCTTGCTTGTGTCATCCTCCATGTGTTACCTGTTTGACTTCTCCTGGTCAATGTCAGTGTTTCTTGGTTTCTTCTGCCTTATGTGAATGAGATTTTAGTTAATAAAGTTCTCTATCTGCTTCCTGGTCAGTCTGCATTTGAGTCCTAATAATCTTTTTGGGATTTTTGAGGCACACAAACCACCAAAAGTTGTTTTTTTTCTCATAGACAGTAACAACAGCCATTCGTCTTTTTAATTCAAAGTGAGATCATATCAAATCAAATCAAATTTTATTTGTAAAGCCCAAAATCACAATTTACATCTTATCTCACTGGGCTTTGACAAACTTTAACAGATGTGACGCCCTCTGCCCTTAGACCCTCGAACCAGGTGAATAAAAGCTGACAAAAACTGATTTGTCTACTACAGCAGCAAATTATGTACTACTGTAGCAGCAGGTTGCGGTGTGACAAAGTTTAACAGAGTGGTTTGACAGAATTGACAGCTCAGAAGTGACATTTCATGCAACTTCCTTAAATATTATTTCCATTCAATAACATTTTTTGAATGCCCATCCCTATCAGCAATAAAGAATGATTGAAATTTTAATTTTTTGAATGTGTATTTGTCCATGGATCTTGATTATTGGACAAAAATATGAATAAGTTAAAATCAGCTTTTTTTGAGGCTCAAAGTCAACAATATTTTTTACCAATATTGTCAAAATTACAAGATGTCATGAGTCAACAGCAGATATAAACTTTTTATAATAACATCACATGTCCATGACAACAGAGAAAATTCTGGTAAAGAGAGTGGATTCAGTAAAAATCCCTACAACTTCCAAGCTAACAAAGGGCCTCTAAAGCCTGACTGTGTCATACATCGTCCAATAAGAATATAGGCCTTCCAAACATTTGTAGCTTATTATTAATGTGTTTGCGCTTCAAAACGTATGAGTTCTTTACTTTGATCTGGAAACCTGAGGCTGTTTACAGATGTCTATTGGGCAGTGACATATTGCTTGTAGAAGATGAGAATGACAAAATCAATGTTGTGGATCCCAAAAGATTCTTAGTTCGTTCATCTGGAATAACTGATTCATCAACATGACTAGCATTATGCGAAGATTGATGTTTTGGCATCAGCCACTTCATCTGGCTCAGCAACACTGACCATTTTGGGCAGGAGAGCTATAAGACCAAAAGAGACTTGCTCAAAGGCAGGCCTGCTTGTTGGCAGGCAACTCCATTGTTCCAATCTGGTGCCAAGTGCCCAATCATCTGCAAGGGGGGTTCACATGATATAGAGAGTGGTCATAAAATGTAACCAAGTGACCCAGATAACACTCCAGTCTGCTTTAGTGGGCCAAGTAGCAGGAGAGTTGCTCCGCAAATGAACTTAGAAGAGCAACATGTTCAAATGAAGACCCTAATTATGAGGAATGATGAATTTATCCTCTTCATGCGCTGTCCCACCAGAGACTGTTGGAATGAAACATCTTACAGAACCAATTCCCAGCTGGAGGAGATAGCCATGTGTTCGATGTGATGAAAATGTTTGGAATCGGCAACAATTCTGTGTGAATACTGTAACTATTTAGCTATTGGATCCTAGATGCCCAGTGGATTTCTTAACAAAAGCTGATCTGAAGTGCAGAGCTTAGAAACACCGACATGGTAGGTAGAGTGTTGGGTGACGAATCAGGAAATTAATTTCATTTGTTCATTTGTTTCTTTTGTTTTATTTTAAAACCCGGCAGCTTGCGAGACCAATAGTTTGCTGCCACACTCAATGGCCATTAAGAATTTAAAAAGCATAAGTAGGTCACAGACATCTCAAGCAGAAAGAACATAAGCTTCTTCTTGTCTCTGTTCTTTTCTGGAGAGATATGAATGAGTTGGTCGTCCAGTGAGAGGAGACACTGTGGACAGGAATACGAGCAGAACACCAAAGGTTTCCTCCAGCAAATACTTCTGTTTCCTGTTTGGAGTAGTAGAGCAAACTTGGCTTTGAAACATCTCCTGAAATGCATAAATGTACTTCTGAGTCTGACAAAAAAATTCCTCAAAAGCTGCAGTCCGTAATAAGAAAAGCACAGAATATCGGCAATAAAAATGCTGGTTTTTATACCAACCAGTCCGTTGCAGTACCGAAAGCTGATGCAACTGCTTGGACCTCACGCTTTAAAGATGCCTACAGGGAAACAAATTTAAGCGTTGGCAAGAAGCTGATCGTGTCAATATTATAGATTATTTAAAGGTGTGCACATTACCTATTTAGGATGGAGATTAAATCACACATAAGTGAGTTACATCCCAAGCATTACAAACAAAAATATCTTTGTTTTATGCCAAATTAATTAATTGGTTTTATACCTAATTAATTTGTAATGTTACACAATTTATAAGTACAGAAGTTAAAATGTTTTATCTTGATTTTATACATGAACTCAACTCTCCTGATAAACAACAAACCACGACACTTGAAGCACAAAGTCATGTTAAAAGCCCTGATGGAAAGGTTGAATCTAGAAATAAAAATGGCTCAGTGTTCGTCAGAATGTCTGCCTGGTTCAGAAAATTCACAAGCTGTTCTGCTCTCAAAGTTTCTGTTCGCAGATGTCAGCGCATTCCTGAATGGAAACATTAACATTTCCGTAAAATCTAACAATTACGCTCCACAGTTCAGTGATAAAATCTCCACATAGCAAAACAGCTTGAACTTTCAGAATCTTCCCTGAATAACACCAATTTTTAATATCTTGTTCTTCCTCTAACATCTCAGAATCGTGCAGCAACTCTAACATAACTATTAGCAAAAAGGCTTAAAAAGGCTTTGAACTTTGCATCAGGGCCGCAGTGGCCTGGACAATATTTGTGGGGGCTTTATAGGAGAGCAAAGAGGTTGAAAAAATGTATTCTGCTTTATTTACATATTTAAAAAGGACCTGCTCAGAGCACAATGCTGATGACTGAGCAGTTTAAACAAGTTACATATTTGTCTGCCTACTGCAAGATCTTTTCATTTGCCCAAGTACCTTAAGTACCTTGTGACCCCACAGTCACAAGCCTGTTTCTGTAAGCTTAGTTATTGGAGTGGCCTACAGTCCCTGACATCTTATTTTCAGCTTCAGATCTGAGAAATACGAGGCTGTAATGATTTCTTGGGAGGTAAATTTGCAGCATGCAGCAGCAATGTCACTCAAGTAATTCAGCCATTCCCCAGAGGCCTGACTGAAACATACACTGATGAATGCTGACGTTGTTGAAATGTGTGATTTAAATGAATGCACAGGCAAAATAAAGATGACTGGCCCTTCTTATCATACATTATCATACCATACACACATTTTATGGTTGTCAAACCATCCTTTCACAATCCAATCTGTGGTGTTACAATTTGAATATCGATGTAAACTGTTAGTTTAAAAACACACAATGGTCATTATTCCTTCTTTTAAATAGTGTTTTTCATACATGTAGATTTTTCTGCCAGCAGCTCATCCACCAGCTGCTGGAAAAAAGGCTTGGTAAACACTTTCCAAACTACTTCATCCTTGCATAGTCCTTGATAAAGACATAGATTTAATTCATTTATTTAGTCACTTTATATCACAATCTGTGAAGACATGGAATTGCATCAATTTTGTGTGCACAGCTGGTAAATTTATGGGTGCATAAGAATCAGCAGCCACGCATGCATTACAAAAACTGTTTTCATCCTAGTCACTTAACCACACAGGGTGCATCGTTTCACCGCACGCTCAGCACTGATCCAAGTGATTTGTGACACTGTCGCAGAGAAAATTACCTTTCATATTTTCTTTGCTGTTTGTGAAGATTGTTCTGGTTGATGGAATGTTTGTTGATTAGACTCACTGGGGAAATTAAACCTCACTAAACCTCACAGTTTTGAACAAGAGAAAACAAGAAGTTGGTAATAAACGTGGTTTATTACTAGGTGAACGTTTGAGCAGAAGGAGGAGAAGAATTATGGGAAGGAGAGTTTAAAGTTTAATTATGTGTTTTCATGGACCAATCGTTGCTACATCTGTACAGAAGTGTGTGCATGCTGAGCCTAAACCAGGAGTGGGGGAATCATGTGAATGGCTTCAGTGAAGCGGATTTTATCCAATATTTCAGCAAGCAAAGGGCTACTTTTAACTACATCCGTTGCATAAAATACTTAGACCTCCACCAAAAAAAAAAAGAGCAGTCATCAGTTCACCTGTGAGTTTCCTGCTACAATATGTCACAATGACTGTGTCCGAAATCACTCCATATATAGTGCAATACATTGGGTGTTCGCTATTTTGTAGTGTTGTCTGACTGTAAAATGTGATATGTTAAAACTTATGTAGTGTACTCAATGTATCCCACAATGGACTATATAAAAATAAGTGTACAACACTGGCCACTAACCCAGTGCTACCAACCTCCATGCATTGGGCAGAAGAGAAAATAAGTCATTGTTTCAGTTTAACTTGAGATGAAATGTTTTACCATTTTCTTGTAAGAAAAAAAAAATGTATATTTGTACATATTATAATAAGAAAGAGTGACGCAACCCTGCAGTTACAATGTCAAAGTGTCCTTGAGCAAGACACTGAACCCCAAATTGTTCCTGATGCTGTGCCATCAGTGTATGAATGTGTGAATTGTTAACTCTCCTGATGAGCAAGTGGCACCCTGCAAGGTAGTCACTACCACCAGTGTATGAATGTGTGTGTGAATGGATGAATGCAAAACCTGTAGTGTAAAAGCACTTTGAGTGGTCAACGATGACTAGAAAAGCGCTATTTAAATACAGGCAATTTACATTTACCATTTTGATCATGTTTTTATCTATTTGACAGTGATGATGTCATTAAGGATGGCAGAATAAACATTCAAAAGGTGTCCAAAGGTGTTGTTTTTTTGGGGTTTTTTTATGTTTTTGAGCTATAGTGCTCACTTCCAATTTCAGTCATGACTCTACAACATCTGTTCAAAAGATGAAGGAACATCTTACCTACCGTAAATCAACAAAGTTAATTAACTCATCCTTACAGGGACATGGGACAGGGAATACTAAATGACAGCATACCAATCAAACAGTTGTTAATCCTGAAGCCCTGACACAATATCACATTAAAACTATTCTTAAAGACAAAAACATCTGTAGAGGCAAAATGCCATCAAAAAGCCTTTATACTGCTAGTACAGAGAGTCCATTACAACAGCTTAAGACAAAGGTAATAGCAATAAATCAGAGCTGTTACTGTTTACTTCATTTTAGTCCATTTACAAAGTAAAGTCAATTTAACTTTATGAACCATCAGAATAAAAAAAAAAAAAACCCTTCCAAATGTGGTGCATCTGCATACCGGGTAATGAAAACAAGAGCCTGACTGTCAGAGTGGAGGCCACGACACAGCAGGTCTCCTAAATCCATAAAAGTCCCCTAATCTGGGAATACACACCCTAAAGCTGCTAAATATCTGAAAGTACAGACAGGCCAGTTCCTGATGTAGGTTCATCAACCAAGAGAGAAAGAAGGACTTAACCCTTTGGCTTTTATGATTTAAGTTGATTTTAGTTTAAAAATGGTACAGAGAGAAAATGTAATGGTCAAGAGTTTTAATAGCAACAAAATGGAGGCAAAAAATACCCTCCCAATGCAAATGGATGCTGTAGTTGTACTGTTTCAACAAACATGATCAATTTAGGTCAAAGAGTATGGGGCTGTATAAGACTCACTTTGTTAAGTGAGAGTTACTGTGCCTGATTTGTGCTGACTATCAAAGGAATGACTTCATCATTACATCCCCAGTTGGGGTTATTTCAGTGTAGATACTCAGAGAAATTCCAATCTGATTAAAGTGGATTAAACAACTTTTCCGTCAATGTCTGTTTGTTTCCTATCTGATGCAAGAATACTGCAAATGATTTCTCACTACAGTCATCCACATAGCCAAGGACGGTTTTTTTTTGGTTTTTTTTTTATCATCAATCTCCAAAGAAGCTGGTTCTAATAGTAATGATCTGGCAGCCAGTCGAGGCAACAGTTATGCTAATTATGCTAATTAATTAGGATTTCTGATCATTCTCACTGCCAGCACATAAACTACAGCAACATAATGGCCCTACTCACCCTGCACCGTTCCTTCAAGATACAGGAGGTGAGAGGGCAAAAGGTGTTTGAGGCAGGAGGTGGTGGGGATGGTTGGATGGCTCAAACACAAGACTTTCTGCCCAAAGAACAGGTTAGAAGTACTATGTGTGACCCAGGTTTATTTGTTACAAGAAGTTACAAGATGTGATGGAACTAACCAAGAAGTGTCTGTTTAATAGCTATAATAATTTTTGTAACATCATAACACTGTAAGTAAGTAATAGTTTGTCAGTACATTTATTTTTAAAAGTCGAACCAGATCTTGAATATTTATTATAACTACTACGTGAGGACCACATCTCCCGGATGTCCGAGCTCCTCACCCTATCTCTAAGGCTGAGCCCAGCCACCCTGCGAAGGAAACTCATTTCAGCCACTTGTATTCGCGATCTCATTCTTTCGTTCACTACCCAGAGCTCATGACCATAGGTGAGAGTTGGGACGTAGATTGACCTGTAAGTTGAAAGCTTTGCCTTCTGGACAGACCGCTTCATCGTCCGCATCACTGCCGACACTGCCCCAATCCGTCTGTCAATCTCCCGCTCCATTTTCCCCTCACTCGTGAACAAGACCCCGAGATACTTGAACTCCTCCACTTGGGGAAGCGACTCTCCCCCGACCTGGAGTGGGCAATCCCCCCTTTTCCGGCTGAGAACCAAGGTCTCAGATTTAAAGGTGCTGATCCTCATCCCCGCCACTTGACACTTGGCTGCAAACCGTCCCAGTGAGAGCTGGAGGTCACTGTTCGATGAGGCCAACAGGACCACATCATCTGCAAATAGCAGAGATGTAATCCCGAGGCCACCGAACTTGACTCCCTCCGCCGCTTGGCTGTGCCTAGAAATTCTGTCCATAAAAATTATGAACAGAACCGGTAACAAAGGGCAGCCTTGGCTGAGACCAACCCTGACTGGGAACGGGTCTGACTTACTGCCGACAATGCGAACCAAGCTCTGACTCCGACAATACAGAGATTGAATGGCCCGTAACAGAAGGCCATCTGCCCCATACCCACGGACCCCCCCCCACAGGACACTTTGAGGGACACAGTTGTAAGCCTTCTCCAGATCCACAAAACACATGTGGACTGGTTGGGCAAACTCACATGCCCACTCCACCCTCGTAAGGGTATAGAGCCCTCGACCCCAGTCGCTGGGGCTGTCAAACAACTCCGATGAACACCTCTTTTTGAGTTAAAAAGGTTGTTTTTTTTCTATTTCTATTTTTTTTTTCAGGTTGAATTACTGGTTCCACATGTTAATGAAATCCAATCCAAATATTCCTGCAAATGCTACTTGAGAAGGCATAGAGAACTCCAAGATTAAGATTTAAAAAAAATTGTTTTCACATTTCCCATCACGTCAACGAAATCTTTGCTTTTCCTGATAGTACAAGTCAAAATGTCTGATGTGGGAAGACCTATTCTGACAGAGTATACAAAGTGTATTTTAATTTTGACATTAACATAACAATGTTGCTATGTGATTTAGAGAATTAAAAACATGTGGAATCTACAGTATGAACACCACGGAGAATGAGAGTCTGCACACTGTAAACTGTAGCTTCATCTTAAGGTGCAGCAGGAAAAAATTCTATTAAATAGTCTGAGTAAGCCATTTTACATCATCTGAGGCACCTGAGTTTTTAAATCTCACCTGACAACTTGTAAATTCCTCTTTGATGTGACAATATTGACTGAAGTCAGAGATGATGATTCTGTTGGACTTTTAAAACTTTTTTGTTTAAGCTGTTGATTTTGCCAAGAAAAAGAGATAGGAGGATCAAAAATGTGAAAATCTGAGATGCCCCGTGGTGGTTAACCCATGGACCGGCATTACCAGAGAGTATTGTACTCGTTCTGTGCAGGTCTGTGCAGATAAGGTGGGTGTGGGGGAAGATGAGGGAGGGAGAACGACAGTGCTGACCACTGCGAGACTCACCCATCCAGAACATGCTGAGGCGCTCTGCTTAAGTGACCTGCCTCAAGTACCTCTAGTCCACTCTACATGGTGTTTGACAAAACATATCAAGTCAGTTGGAATATAATTTCATATCCCCACTAGCGCCTCCTTCTCCTCTTTGAAATGGCACAAGGTACATGTTCTCCCTCAAATTACACCTCTTTTAATGAACAGGACCTGGCAGCCTCTCTTTACTTTGCACATTGTTACCAAACAAAAGGCTCAGGTGATTTCATTGTCGGCCAGGGTTTCAATTATTCAAAAGCTGTTTTAGCTCCAGTTGCGTGCGCCCTGAATTCACCTCTTACTGAGGCGGCCGGTGAATAAAGTGTTATAAACAGCTCATATTGAAATATGGTCGACGTCTGGCATCGGTCCATTTGAGGAAATGACAGACCACACACACAGAGCAGGATCGACCTGAAGATTGCTGCTGGTGTGTTTGGACATTTTTTCCTGGTACTTCTGAGTTTGAAGTGCCAGTCATCAGAAGGCTTTTGGAATCTGTTAAACACTCAGCTAAATTACTTAAAATCTCAGACTTCCAACTGATCTTTTGTGCATTTCTCCATATGCATACATCTCTGTGTTTACCCAACATCAACACAGGGGTACACAAAACACAAATTTGCCTGTGACCATATATACTCTTTAGAAAGAACACCTTAAACCACATATGTTTGCATAAAAATTTGCGATTATTCCAAAATAAAAAACTTAATGCTCTGCTCTCTGTTTTGTCGTGCAAACACGCAGAACTGAATAAATGTTTCAGTTGATAAAGTGTCAAAACAGAATCAAAGCACAATTGCACAGCAAAACCATGTCTTCCCCTCCAAGCATCTCTCTTCCTTACAAGTGCCACAACACCCAATGGCCAACACAAGCTAGTGGATTTTCTCAAAGATAAATACAGATTAGTGTTACTTTCAGGAGATTGCATGTGAATTGTAGAGTAATTTTCTTAACTTGCAGTGTCTTGACCAATCTGGAGGCAAGCTGTCCACATCACTGAGATGTGTTTGCTTAATGTGTCTGATAATCTACTTATGGGTGTGGATATTTCAAACACTGCCAGCTCGCTGTTTCTGACACAAATAAGTCTGACGACTCCACTCCGTCACACAACTGAAAAGCAAAAGAAGTCCCAGTTTTTTTTTTCATCGCCTGCTGTGAAAAGATAAAACTCATCTTGATGCATCATACACTTCGGAGTGACAATGCTGCATTGCTATTGTATTTTAAGTAATATACTCTGACACTTTTATGACATACATGAATGGTGACATTAGCTGAGCACTCCAGGGCATCTTGCTAATTAACTTGAACAAGTGTGCTGAATAAAAACACTCCATTAAAAAGAGCTATTAATGTCCTCCTCACTGCACATCCAGATGAAAGGAGCTGGGATATCTGTAAGTGCTGTGGGAGAACCTGACAGTAGTTTTCCACTGCAAGCTGTAATCCTCCTGTGGTCTTAGCTCTCTGATGCCCAGGACTGTAGGATTGTTTATATTGAGTGATAAACCAACAGTAATCTACTGTATTGTTGGAGCCTGAGTGTAAAACCACCTGCGCTGCCACATAGTCCTCTGATCC
>KV751336.1:1385369-1410844 GCA_001698575.1 Mola mola
AGGAGATCCTGTGACTTGGATCCTGTGACTTGGATCCCAGGCTGAATTTCCAAGGGCAAATCGGGATCCACAGATTACAAAGGCTTCAGGACCAATAGACTACACCGCTTCTGGATCAATACACTTCACATATCCCTGGATTTATAGATTTATAGATTCTACATACTTTTGGACTCAGTGACTACATCAGCAACACTCAGATCTTGCAACATGGACTATAATGACTCCTGGACCAACAGAAAAAACATGCGTCTGGATTTATAGATTCCAGAGACTCTGGGACTCATGGATGTGTTATAGATTCTAAGTAAACTGTTATTATCATGTTGTTGTGTTCTGTACAAGTGACATCTATTGTGCGTCTGTCCATCCTGGGAAGAAGGATCCCTCCTCTGTGGTTCTTCCTGAGGTTTCTTATTTTCCCTGTTAAGGTTTTTTTTTTTTAAGTTTTTCCTCACCTGGTTCGGGGGTCTATGGGCAGAGGATGTCACATCTGTACAGTTTGTCAAAGCCCAATGAGATAATGTGTAAATTGTGATTTTGGGCTATACAGATAAAATTTGATTTGATTTGATTTGATATATATTACTAAAAACACAAAAAAGCACACAACATGGTTTTCAATTATGTACATATAAGATGTGCATACATAGCAATAAATGATATCATTCTACACTGGCTCTGTACATAAACTGGACAACAACATTGTAAATGTGCTGTTATGGATGGGCGTATGAGAGGTGAGTCCATTTTTCAGCCTGTAACCAGGGTTAATTTGCTCAATTAACTGATACATTTAATTGCTAAATCTGCTAAAGACTCAGTGCTAGATAATGAGAATAGTAAGAAGGAAAAGTTCCAAAGAAATCCAAGATCCAATCCAGAGAAAGCTAATTTACAATTCAAGAATGAGTCGCAATAAGTTCCCTCTAAAACCCGAGTTTGATGCTATCACTATCTGCTTTCCTTACCAACACATAATGTTTGAACATTAGCATTTGCTTTGCAATTTCAGCCATATGTTGTCCATGACATTATTGGGACGATGTAACAAAAAGTTGATTACATTTTCAACATGAGCTGAAACAAAGGATTTCATTGGTCCAACACAGAATTCTGCAGGCAAAAAAATTAAGGTCTTCCAAATACTTTTTCCTTGCACAAATGTTCTTCAGTGTTCGGCATTTTGCAATTTTGTTTGCTACAAATTTCCTTCTTTCCATCTGAAAAATTGGTGCTTGTTTGGTGTAAAAAGGCTTGAAGATTTGACAATGTTCCACATATACACAGTTTCATCATCTGCTTGTGATGGCTGACTCTCTCTCTCTCTCTCTCTCTCTCTCTCTCTCTCTCTCTCTCTTTCTCTGAAAACCCCTTTTGACATAAACTCAATTTAAAACACTACAAAAACAATATATTATATTACAGACACATCTTTCAAATGAATTGGGACAGCAACAATGAAACATATACCAAAAGCATCTAATTTCTGTGTTCAGCCCATGAAAATGTACTCTTTAGTTCAGTGTGACAGCCATGTACAGCATCTTTCTGGAAAGTAGCACAAGAAGCATTTTTGGGGTGAGAATCCAAGGCATGGAGCAATGATTAAAATGGCCAAATGGTCAAAAATCATTTTCTGATTTTTAGAAAGGTGGAGGAGGAATGGATTCTGCTTTTCCGCGCACAATATGAAAATATCTAAACAGGTCACAGAATGAGGCAACCTTTCATGTATAAAATTATTCAAATACTGTAATATTGATCCTATATTACAAGACCTAGTCAGTCAGAGGTAATCTGTTCTCCAGTCGTCCCCCTATTGATTGAGTGTGCATGTATACCTCTTTGCGTTCTCTAAACAAACATTGTATCAAGAGCCCAGGGCCTTTCTCATTGTTTTCATGACTGCACTTGGCAACTTAATGTAATCCTGTGAGCGCAGCCATCACTGGAGTGCCCAGAGATAGCTACATAATGAAATCTCACACAGGAAAAACCTGACAGGCTCCGCTTGCCTGAAATACTAGTATTCATGATCTATTATTTTTTTCTTGCTCCCTCCTTTCTTCCTCCCCCCTTCTTTTCTCTTCCTCTTTATGTCCTTTTTTTATAATCCTCTCCTCTGCGGGGCTCCTTTCTGCTGTCACACACCCTGTCCCCATCCCCGTCCGTGTCTATGATGCTCGTCGTCTCAGCAAAGTATCGACTACTGTGAGATTTTTGTATCAAGAAAGTACTCTTCAAAGTACTGGACAAAGGTTCATTAGGACCAAGACATATTTTGATTATAAATATTAATTCTAAGCATGAGCGAAGTATTCCAAAAAAAACCCCCCAAAAAAACATAGTGTGTCTCACAAAAGTTGAACCATTCCAGTTTCCAGTGCAGAAAGAAGCACTTCCTGATAATGAAAATCTATTCTCATTCAAAAGTGTTCAATATGAAAAAGATGAACCGTTGTAAACATGTATATAGTACATGCGAAGATTCTCAAGCTTGTTTTTTTATTGGGGTTTTTTTTTTCACTAATTCACACCTATAGCCCCATTCACCGTCTGTACATGCATTATTCCATCTGTGCAGCTCTCCAGCCGACATTCCCAATGGCAATCTTCAGCAGAGCACAGGCAGTTCATCTCATAACTTAGCTCCACACACTGCAGTTGTTACTAGCTAATCACTGGAACGTTAACAGTCAAACGAAAGTGATAATGAGCTTTCAACATGTCAGGCAAAAGATGAGTTTCAGACACAGAGAGATGACAATGAATGAAATGGAACGCACAGACTTAATGTCAAAACGATGAATTTAGTACTTTCTGTCTACTGGAGAGGTCTACATCAAATTTATCTAGCCATGTCTGTGCTGTTGATCAATACCAACTGCGTTACAAGTGGAGCATGGCCAAACCAGTGCGCACTGTCAGCACCTTCACATGGATGGATCGGTCTGAGAATATTGCCATCATGGTTGTTTATTCGTAAATACACTGGCAGTAATCAGTCTTAAAGCAGTGATTATCATCATGCATATCGAAACAAATTAAGATAATGGTATTGTCATTTGATCACAGAGTCGATTTGAGGGAGCTTTGTTAGTTATACTGCACAGCAGGGTCTGAAGAGGCTAAATGCAAAGAAATATAATACACCTAGTCATGTTAAACATTACACTTAACTTAATGAAGTTGTATTTAAGTTGTTCCAGAGTTGCTTTGGTGACTTTCCTCTATTGTCTTTTATGTTGTTACTGTTGTCAGTATTGCATTTTACAGTTGGATATTTGCAAAATAGTCTCCAGCATTGCTCATGACAGGGTAGGACATAAACACTAATCATCATCCTCAACTCAGCTGCAAAGTTTGTTGGCTCAATTGACTTATTTGGCTCACAAGTAGATGGATTCTTCTGGGTGGTGTTACAGAAAGAAGATAATTCTCCCATACATTGTAGATGGGTCTTTCAGATGTACTCTTTGTGCTTTGAAGACTGGAGCCAAAGCAAACATCTCTATAGCTTGCTAACTCACATACAAACACAAACACACAAAAAAAACAATATATCAGAAGGATAAATAACACTACAAGCTGTGTACCAGCTATGTATTTTTGATTTGAGGGTGAACTGTGCTTTTGTGCACTGTGATAAAGAAACTGACTTGACTATTATGGATCAGTAGCATTTAAATGAAACATTACTAGAACATCAGTCTTGTACACCAAAGGAAATAAAGGTAGTTTCAAAAGTTAAAAAAAAACAACTTTCAATACAATCTTGGTTTGTCTTTCCATAATCACATTTGGTTTGGTGAAATAAAACCTACATTCATTGACTCTACATTTCTTCTGCTGCCTGATCCCATCCCCCGAAGCCAGCCCTCATCTGAGTTGTGGTGAATCACCTCTGTACGTTATCCCCCGTAATAAAACTGTTATATGCGAAGACCTCAGTCAGCTGTAATGTACAGGTTCTGCATCGTTTGCAAACAACTGCAACACCACAAAACTACTCACTATCAGTGTGACATGAGCAGTGATAAAGAACAAGAGGCATCTAAATTCCCTAGATCCCAATGTGATCTTGGACCTTGCAGTCAACAGGATCCAAAGGATCTGGTGCACCCTGGTGCCAGAAACCTCAGCTACAGCCCCCAGTGGTCATGCGTAAGAGCTAAGTCTATTCCATAATAGGGCCTTCATGGATGTATTTTTTCATGCACGTATCCTTGATGCTCAACCAGATTTCGATCTGGAGAGCACATTGTGGAGAAAATAAGAACACAGCATACACTACAACACTACTTATTTTTTTCCCCAGATGTTTGGACATTTGTCTGATATAAGAAAATCCAGAAGTGACGATAAAATGGATGAATCTGTTGCTGTGCACATGCATTTTATACCAATTTTATTTTGTTAGTAGAAAACCTGGCCTTCATGCTATCGGGTTCAGGAAACCGAGGACCCAATTGTACAGAGTCACACAGGGGACTTTCTAAATCAGTAGTCATTTTAATAATAAGGTCAAACCGGGAATTCAAACTATGCAACGGTACAGACAAGGATAAGGCAAACTCAGTAATTGGAACACGGAATAAAGATCGGACACAAGACTTACATGGAATATACGCTGGACTGCTCACTAGAATGACAAGACAATCTGGCACAGGAGGAAGGGAACACAGGGGTCCTTCCTTCATTCTCCGCTGCCGTTTCAGTGGGGGGTCCGGCCAATTTGCATCGGTTCTGGTAGTTCACTGATTTGTTCAGGTCTATCAAATAATTCGTCAGAAGGAGCAGGGGAAAAAACTTGCCGGTGGGGAACTGGAGGAAAAACCCGTTGCTGGAAACCGGGAGCAAACCTGATCCTGCGAGCCGAGGCTTCTGACGTTCACCGAGTCTCTTATCTATCTTAGAAGCCAAATTAATTACTGCCTCAAGATCCGCTGGTACATCGATTGGAGCCATATGTTCCTTGAGAGTCTCTGACAAGCCGTTCAGGAATGCTTCTATTAGCGCAGGGTGATTCCAACCGCTGTCAGCGGCTATGGTGCGGAATTCAACGGCGTAATCGATTACTGATCGTTTGCCTTGCCTCAAAGATACCAATGCTTTGGCTGCTTCTTTGCCCGGGGATGTTGACTGGAATACTTGCGTGAATATTTTAATAAATTCCGGCAAGGAATTGCACACAGCTGATCGGCGGCTCCCATCAGCCGTAGCTCAAGATCTGGCTCGACCAGTTAAATGAGAAATAATAAATGCAATCTTGGCTAGGTCTGAAGAAAAAGCGGACACATTGAACTCAAAATGTAGTTCGCACTGGGAAATAACGGGAGGACAATCCCCAGACTCTCCAGAAAAACGTTCAGGGCTAGAAAGGTGGAGAGAGTGCAAACACACGGTAGAAACAGGAGGCTCAGCCGCAGCTTCTGAACCCTTAGGAGCTATTGGAGAAGCAGACGTTTGCTCTAATATCTGCAGTTGATCAATGAGATTTAATTTATCCGTCAATGTCGCGCACGTCGATTAACTGCAAATTACTGCTTCTAACATTTCCTGTCGAACAAACGCCGGTTGCTCCTCTAGCCAGTGGAGATGTGCACCTTGCACCTTCAGGGCTGAGTGAACTGGCGCTGACTCTGCTGGATCCATTTCTGGCCACATTGTACTATCGGCTTTGGGAAACCGAGGACCCAATTGTACAGAGTCACACAGGGGGCTTTCTAAATCAGTAGTCGTTTTAATAATAAGGTCAAACCGGGAATTCAAACTATGCAACGGTACAAACAAGGATAAGGCCAACTCAGTAATCGGAACACGGAATAAAGATCGGACACAAGGAGACTTGCATGGAATATACGCTGAACTGCTCACTAGAAAGACAAGACAATCTGGCACAGGAGGAAGGGAACACAGGGGTTAAATACACGAGGGAGAGGTAGACAACTGGACACAGGTGGGACCCATTAGGGAGAGGGAATAATCAAACATACCTGGGGGACAAGACTAGACAGGAAGTGGGGAATAGACACATAGGGATTTCAAAACAAGAGGGGAAACACTAACTGACCCTAACAGACAGACACTTTACACTAGCAGACCTTGACACATGCAAGGCCCTATCAGGCACAAGTCTGTGGGCATTTTTGGTGGCTTACGTTGTATGTTGTAAATGGCTTAAAGTTATTTGTGAGTTGCAGAATGCTGCACTTTGGGACGTGGTGTCCAGACAGAGGGCGTAAAGGGAGAACCTTCCAAAAATGACAGCTGTGCCATTTGATTTTAAAAAAAAAGCTGTGCACTTAGCTGCAGTAGTATGTTATGATGTACTAAAATCCTTTCAAAAGACCAACATTATTCACTTTTTCACCTGATACAGCCTTTCAGGAGCCAAACACACAACAGACTTGTACAGCATTGCTGGAAGGTTACACAATGATGGATTGGAGTACAAATTTTTTTTTCATATAAACATTGACAAAACACAAACTGACCTACTTGAACCTCTGTGTCATACCTACTCCAGCACACACGCCATGCTATAATTACTGAAACATGTCAAATTGTGCAACAGTGTCACCATTTCTAGGTCACTAGAATTACTGCCTTGCTGCTTTTTACCTCTGCGAACCAGCCAAGTTACAATTTACATCGATATCATTGATTTGATTAAAGCTATTAATTGATTGGCAGTTCAGAAGGTGCAATTACAATCACCTGAAGCTCAGTATTAGAGGAATCAGTAAACTTTTGTGCTACAAAGAAGTTCTAAAACCTGGATACTTCACACTTTTTCAACATGGCAGCACAGAAGACCGGTCATATAGACAGCATAGTTTCAAGCTTGGCACCAAAGATTAGTGTAAACATCCAACCAAATGTGAAATATGGTCAAAATCTTGCCTTCTCTTCTGAGTCCGTACTATGCAAAAATAAATAAAATCCAATGCATTGATTTAGCTCCAGTTTTCAAAAGTTGAATTAAAAGATTTAAGACTTTATTTTTAAATGGACAAAAACATCGAAAACTTGCATTTATATTTTGATGGGTATACTTCGGTAAATTGACACCCATACAAATAGTATCTGCTTTAATGTTGCAGTGGACTGGAGTCAAAATCTGTCTTCCCTTTTTGTTGTATAAACATGAAATATTTTTTTCTAAATGCATGGCATAAATAGAAACGGATCTTTTCTAATAATGAATTTACTGAGGTATCACAATTTTTAAGCAACAAATATGTTTAATAATAAATACATTTTATTTACAAATAATTTATTCTGATGCAGCATGCAAATGGTAACTTGATTTATTAAATAAGTGTAGTGGAGTAAATTATACAGTTAGTCTCCAAAATGACTTGAAGTATATAAAGTAGCAGAAAATTCCCCTCAAAATTACTTGGGTAAACCTATTAGTTATTTCCTATCATTGGACAAATAATATACAATTTCATAAATCCAATTCCTGTTTGCATTACACAAGAAGCTATTTAATATTTCCCTTGTAATACTAAGGTGAAAGTCATCACCTGAACTACCTCCAATGTTGAAATGACCAAAAATAAGAGAAAGAAATATTTGATCCCTTGCAAGATGGTAAATCTGTCTGATAATCACTTTTGAATACTAATTAACTTGAGACATTTACTCCAAAGTCCATATTTTTCCTTACTAAAAAGAAGCTAAATTATTAAATGTTATTGTTGTGATGTGGCTTCAGTCATATGTTGAGTCAGATACAGTTGTATGCCAAAATTTGGCCCCCCATTGACAAATAGCATTTTTTTAATTGAAAAGGTGCAAACACAGCCTCTGTAGGATATGGAAAAAAGGTCAATATTACCAGTAAAAATGAATGCATTGTTACTTTTTTTTTCATAAATTGAACCAAAAATTTTAAAAACAGTTGTGGCACATGTAAGTGTCTGGGCACCCTAAGTTTTCCCATGTCTCAAATTCCATTTACAAGTTTTTAAAAGCTCAGATCTTCATCATCTCGTTAAGAATTAGGTTAGTTATTCGGAGGTGGCAGCTGGAGCCAATTTCAAAGCTTTTAAATACTGGCTCTTCAAATCTTGTGCAAACACTCAGCAACCATTGGTTCCCCTAGGCAGCCATGTAGCACTCTGAAAATGAAAGTTGTTGATGCCCACCTTGCAGGAGAAAGCTACAAGAAGATAGCAAAGCATTTTCAGCTTGCAGTTTATACAATGTGAAACACAATTAAGAGATGGCAGTTGAGGGGAACTGTGGAGTTCAAGATCAGATCTGGAAGACTAAGACAACTCTCGGAGAAAACTGCTCGTAAGCTGGTCATAATGGAAAATCAAAACCCCTATTTGACTGCAAGAAAACTGCAGGAACATATAGAAAAATCAGGAGTGGTGGTGCACCATTCCACTGTGCATTGATACTTGCACAAAGAAGACCTTCATGAATGAGTGTAGGACAAAAACCTTACCTGTGTCCTCATCCTGAAATCCAACGTCAAACGTCAAAAGTATGCAATGGTACATCTCCAGAAGCCTGACATGTTTTGGAAACAAGTGCTGTGGACTGATGAAGTTAAAATAGAAAAATCTTTGACCACAATCAGCAAAGGTGTGTTTGGAGAAAAAAAAAAGGAGAAGCATTTTATGAAAAGAACACCTTGCCAACTGGTAATCATGGAGGTGGATCTATCATGTTTAGTGGTTGTGTTGCAGCCAGTGGCACAGGAAACACTGCTCAGATGGAAGGACCTTGGATTAAACAAAATAGCAGCAAATTCTGGAAGCAAACATCACATTGTCTGAAAACAAGTTGAAGCTTAAAAGAGGATGGATTATACAACAGTATCTATCAAACGTGGTCCAAGGAAGGAACCCTGACAGGGCAGCCAAGGCTCATTGATGCATGCGGGGAGCGAAGGCTGACCCGTGTGGTCCGATCCAACAGATGAGCTACTGTTGCTCAAATTGCTGAGTAAGTTAATGCTAGTTCTGATAGAGGTGTCAGAATACACAGTGCATTGCAGTTTGTTGCATATGGGGTTACATAGCCAGAGACCACTCAGGGTGCCCATGCTGACCCTGTCCACTGCTGAAAACGCCAACAATTGGCACATGAGCATTAGAACTGGACCATGGTACAAATCAAATCAAATCAAATTTTGTTATTATAGCCCAAAATCAAATTTACACATTATCTCACTGGGCTTTGACAAATTGTACAGATGTGACTCCCTCTGCCCATAGACCCTCAAACCGGGTGAGGAAATACTTAAAAAACCCTAAACAGGGAAAATAAGACACCTCAGGAAGAACCACAGAGGAGGGATGCTTCTTCCTAGGATGGACAGACATGCAATAAATGTCACTTGTACAGAACACAACAACATGATAATAACAGTTTACTTAGAATATATTATACATCCATGAGTCCCAGAGTTTGTGGAATCTATAAACCCAGATGTATGGGAAGTCTAGTGATCCAGCCGCATGTGTAGTCTGTTGGTCCAGGAGTCATTATAGTCCATGACGCAAGATCTGAGCGTTGCCGATGTAGTCACTGAGTCCAAGAATATGTGGAATCTGTAAATTCAGGAATATGTTAAATGTAGTGATCCAGAGGCAGGTGTAGTCTATTGGTCCAGAAGCCATTGTAATCTGTGGATCCCGATTTGCACTTGGAAATCCAGCCTAGGATCCAAGTCACAGGATCTCCTGTCCTAATGTGGACAGGAGGCATCAGGGAGGACCACAGCAGCAGCTCCCTCCGTGACCTAGAAAGACCTGAGGGATGATAAAGCACAACTACTCTGGGGAAGAAGCAAAGTTAGTGTAAGGATATGGACATTTACAGGAGCAGAGCTGGACTCTGAGTCAGAGGGCACAGAGAAGAGAGGTCAGTGCATCATGGAGTGTTCCCCCAGCAACCTATGCCTATAGCAGCATAACTAAGGGCTAGATAGGCCAGCCCTTGCAAAAAGCTTTATCAAAAAGGAAGGTTTTAAGCCTACTCTTAAAATCAGAGAGTGTGTCTGCCTCCCGTACCAAGACTGGACTAGGCTGCACTATCAAGTCTTTAAAGACTCACCAGCTGATCCACAACTGCTCATGTACTGAACAAAACAAGGACAAGAGATCATATTTCTCCTGTTTTAGCTCCTCTACATTGGCATCCTGTGAAATCGAAAATAAAGTTTCCTTACCTATCCTGTCTGGACAAGATGCAGAAAAACTAGTTCACACATTTGTTACTTCCATGCTGGATTACTGTAATTCTTTATTTTCAGGTTGCCCTAACAAAATTTTAAAAACTCTTCAATTAATCCAAAATGCAGCAGCACGTGTACTGACTAGAACTAATATCAGAGACCATATTTCCCCCATACTGGCTTCTCTGCACTGTCTCCCAGTTAAATTCAGAATAGAATTTAAAATCCTTGTCCTCACCTACAAAGCAATTCATGGTCAGTCACCATCTTATCTTAAAGAGCTCATAGTACCCTATCGCCCATCAAAAACTTTACGCTCCCAGGATGCAGGGTTATTGGTGATCCCAAGAATTTCCAAAAGTAGAATGGGAGGCAGAGCTTTCAGCTATCGAGCTTAATAGCTCGATAGCTCCTCTCCTGTCGCACTAGGAGGCAGACACACTCTCTGATTTTAAAAGTAGGCTTAAAACCTTCCTTTTTGATAAAGCTTATAGTTAGGTCTGGCCTATCTAGCCCTTAGTTATGCTGCTATAGGCTTAGATTGCTGAGGGAACACTCCATGATGCACTGAGCTCTCTTCTCTCCCCCCTCTGACTCCGACTCCTTCTCTGCTCCTGTAAATGTCCATATCCTTATACTAACTTTACTTCTTCCCCGGAGTCGTTGTGCTTTATCATCCTGCAGGTTTTTCTAGGTCGCGGAGGGAGCTGCTGCCGTGGTCCTGCCTGATGCCTCCTGGCCACATTAGGAAAGGAGATCCTGTGACTTGGATCCTGTGACTTGGATCCTAGGCTGGATTTCCAAGTGCAAATCGGGATCCACAGATCACAATGGCTTCTGGATCAATAGACTACACCCGCTTCTGGGCCACTACACTTCACATATCCCTGGATTTACAGATTCTACATACTCTTGGACTCAGTGACTACATCAGCAACACTCAGATCTTGCTACATGGTGTACAATGACTCCTGGACCAACAGAGTACACCTGCATCCGGATCACTAGACTTTCCATACATCTGGATTTATAGAATCCACAGACTCTGGGACTCATGGATGTTTTATACATTCTAAGTAAACTGTTATTATCATGTTGTTGTGTTCTGTACGAGTGACATCTATTGCACGTCTGCCTGTCTTAGGAAGAAGGATCCCTCCTTTGTGGCTTTTCCTGAGGTTTCTTATTTTCCCTGTTTAGGGTTTTTTAAGTTTTTCCTCACCCGGTTCGAGGGTCTAAGGGCAGAGGATGTCACATCTATACAGTTTGTCAAAACCCAGTGAGATAATGTGTAAATTGTGATTTCGGGCTATACAAGTAAAATTTGATGTGATTTTTGATTTGATTAGACCTATAAAGCCCTAACTTGTCTTGCACCTTCATATCTAAAAGAGTTTGTAGTGCCTTATTACCCAAATAGATCACTACGCTCCCAAAAGGCAGGCTTACTTGTAGTTCCTAGGAAATCCCAAATAAGTCCAGGAAGCAGAGCCTTCAGCTATCAGGCTCCTCTTTTCTGGAGCCAGCACCCAGTTCAGGTCCGGGGGGCAGGCACTCTCTCGATGTTTAATAGCAGGCTTAAAACCTTCGTTTTTGATAGAGCTTATAGTTAGTGCTGCCACAGGCCTGCACATAGCTATGCTTCTATAGGCTTCTATAGGAATTCCAATGATACGCAGAGCTCCTCTATCTCTCCCTCTTTCTCGACTCATTCCTTTCCCAGAAATACTTATTACTAACTTCACACTTTCCCTGGAGTCCATATGCTGTCTCTAACGCAGATTTGTGTACATTGTGGACATGTTTCATCTGTTTGTGCCCTGATGGCTCATGGGGAGGTGATCATGTGGCTCAGGATTGTGAATCCGGATTGCCTGGTACGAATTTCCTTGAAGGAGAGCTGTGGTTTAGATCCTGGTCTGGATGGCCTAGCAGCATCTGAATCCATGGAATATATCTCTGGATCAACAGACTACACCTGCTACACATAACTCTGGATTTATATCTGTCATATATTTTTTGACTTGTAGACCTCATATATTTTAAAATGTATCGTCTTCTGGATCAATAAATAACACATACCTCCAGATTTATGGATTTCACATGCTCTTGGACTAATTGCCTTCACATATTTTAATATGTGTTTGACATCTACTGCATATCTGTCCATCCTAGCACAGATGTCTGTCCATCCACATTTGTCCTATCCCTATGATGAAGAAAAAAGAAGGATCCCTCCTCTGTGGTTCTTCCTGAGGATTTTTTTATTTTTCCCATTAATGGTCTAAGTCAAGTTAAATTTTACTTCATGTGGTTTGAGGGTCTAAGGGCAGAGGTTGTCACATCTGTACAGTTTGCAAAAGACCTCAGAGACAAATTGTAATTTGTGATTTCGGGCTATGCATTATGTATCTATTCTTCTTTTTTTTTAACAAAATTCTATATTGGCAAGGTTGTGCTTTAAAAGTGACTTGAACATGAGGAGGCCATGCTACTGATGAAGTTTGCGCAATGACGCCAGCATCTGGAGATAATGTGCTTTGAAGTGCATGTGCAGTGTAACTATGCAATGATGTGGGGAGATCAGCTTGTGAAAGACAGGAATAGCAGAATGAATGAGTGGTAGGGAATGGCTACAGTTATGAAGCGTAACAGCGAGGGACCTTGTTATGGCCATACTGTATGAGAGCAGCTCTGGCTGGCTATCTGACCTTGACATGCCTAGAAACGATATGAGCCCACCATTTTGTGCAGCATAACTGACATCCATGGAGTGCCCTATGTATCCCCCAGGGAAGGGTAAGGTTAAGCTGTGAAACAAAACACTAAAGCAGATCATGTAATAGGCTTCTCATTTTGCGCCTACCTTTGTCAGGCCCACAGGAGAAAATCTAATTTATTTTTTAATAGCCTGCCACTTCAATGCCAAGTGTTTGGTGCGAGAAAACAGAAGGCAGTGACAATAAAAGTGTAGCAGGAAACAGAGAAGGGAGATTGTCCTCACAATGACTGGTGAAATGTGATTTCCAAAGTGAAGATGTGTGTCGGCCATATGGTGACAGAAAATGGAAGGAAATTGTGTCAGCATGCAATTCTCAATAATGCAAGCAGGCATGCTGTCACTACATTAGCAATTTGAGGCGGGGGGGGGGTATGGAAACATATAACTATTTGTGTGTGATAAAGTGCATTCCTAATACAATTACATATATAATTCCTGTGAGTCTATTTATCTATTATTTCTGTCTTAATGAAAAATACTGGATTAGCAGAAAAGAACTTCCCTCAAAGTAAGAAAGACAAAGCTATCAGGTACAGACTCTGGAGGATTCACAATGCAGAGACACAAAGGGTAGTTCTTAATGAAAACCGTTTACTCAGAAAATGGGTCGACACCGGGAGATTAGATTATCAAGAAGATGTACAATTTAAGGAGAACAAACAGGATCATACATGAGGAACTTATGAGGGACTTAAGAGGGAAATGACGCTGGAATGCTCTCTGGGAAACGAAAAGACAATCGGGCACAGGAGGAAAGGAACACAGGGTTTAAATACACAAGGAGGGGGAGACAATTGGACACAGCTGAAACACATTAGGGAGGAGAAACAATCACACACATGAGGGAAGAAAATTTAACAGGACATGGGGATTAAGACACAACCGAAATTTCAAAATAAAACAGGAAACATAGAATGACCCAAACAGACAGACATATATAACCAATCCTTTCCATTACTGATGCATCAATTTGTAGGTGAACCTATACAAGTAAATGTTACTCATCTTCCTAGGAATCTGTGTCTGGTTCAAACATGTATGACTGAATTACTCCAATGTTAGAACTTGACACTATGCTGTGTATAGTAGACTAGTTTAAAAGTCAGAAAATGATGAGCTGGCAAGTATTATCGATCCCCACAAACATCCAGGTGGTGAATTTATTTCCAAGACATTTTAGGGCCTTGAAGGAATATTTTCATTTAAAAAAAATGAATATGTATTTTTATGAAACAGAAAGGAGTTTTGAAAGTTTAATCAATGGCTGGAGCAGGTCTCTGTGATGAATTTGTGGACGAATCTAAAGGACATTTAACAGTGTTTATGGTTTGAGTGGCCCCCCAGAACCCTGTCCGTCACCCCGGTCTCTTTTATGTTTGGACAATGTCTTCTTCATACAGCTTGTCCCTATCATTACAGTTGTGTGCACTGTAAATAAAGTGAATTCATGTTTTAGGAGATGTTTTGGGCTTGGAGTCACATTCACCTAAATCAAAGTCGCTAGCAGATGCAACGCTCTTAAGATAAAAGACACATGGCACAGGTCACACAGAGATAATTCAAATCTACAGCTGGAAGTTACAGTCATAATGGGACTCAGCCTTCAGTGAAATGCTGTTGTTTCCCATTCAGCAAAACACAAGCCACCAAATGTATGCAAAGCAATTTCTTTCAAGGCCTGTTCACTTGTGAAAGAGTTGACAAAATACTAAAATAGTCACATCATCATCAAGGAAAGGCTTGTTTCTTCAGTGGTGCTGGTTATTAGTTAGACAGTTAATAATGACACAATTACTTCATTCAAAGTCAATTTCCCCTCCTGGAACCGCCACCTTACCGTGGTGGAGGGGTTTGGGTGCCCTAATGATCCTAGGAGCTATGTTGCCGGGGGCTGTTTGCCACTGGTAGGATCACCCAAGGCAAATTGGTCTTAGGTGAGGGGCCAGACAAAGTGCGGTTCGAAGACTTCTATAATGGTGAATAATAACAAGGACTTGTGTACCCTGCCCAGAGGGATACCGGGACCCCGCCCTGGAGCCAGGCCTGGGGAAGGGGTCCGTAGGCGAGCGCCTGGTGGCCGTGCCTTTTTCCATGGGGTCCAGTCGGGCTCAGCCCGAAAAGGAAACATGGGTCCGTCCTCAGGTGGGCCCACCACCCACAGGAGGAGCCATAGAGGTCCGGTGCTATGTGGATCGGGTGGCAGTCAAAGGCAGGGGCCTTGGCGGTCCGATCCCCGGTTGCTGAAGCTGGCTATCAGAACATGGAATGTTACCTCTCTGATGGGGAAGGAACCTGAGCTTGTGCGTGAGGTTGAGAGATACCGGCAAGATATAGTCGGCCTAACCTCAACGCACAGTTCAGGTTCTGGAACCAGTCTTCTTGAGAGGGGTTGGACTCTGTTCTATGCTGGAGTTGTCCCAGGTGGGAGGCGGAGAGCAGGCGTGGGCTTATTAATAGCTCCCCGGCTCTCAGCCAATGTGTTGGAGTTTACCCCCGTGGACGAAAGGGTTGCTTCCCTGCACCTTCAGGTTGGGGAACAGGTCCTGACTGTGGTTTGTGCCTATGCGCCAAATAGCAGTTCAGAGTACCCACCCTTTTTGGAGTCCTTGGAAAAGGTACTGGAGAGTGCCCCTACTGGGGACTCCATCGTCCTACTGGGAGACTTCAACGCTCATGTGGGCAATGACAGCGAGACCTGGAGGGGTGTGATTGGGAGGAACGGACTGCCCGATCTGAACCCGAGTGGTGTTCAGTTATTGGATTTCTGTGCTAGTCACAGTTTGTCCATAACTAACACCATGTTCAGCCATAAGAGTGTCCATAAGTGCACTTGGCACCAGGACACCCTAGGTCGACAGTCAATGATTGACTTTGTAGTCGTATCATCTGATCTGCGACCGTATGTGCTGGACACTCGGGTAAAGAGAGGAGCAGAGCTGTCAACTGATCACCACCTGGTGGTGAGTTGGATCAGGTGGCGGGGGAAGAAGCCGGACAGACCAGGTAGGCCCAAGCGAATAGTGAGGGTCTGCTGGGAACGTCTGGCTGAGGACCCTGTGAAAATGGTCTTCAACTCCCACCTCCGGAGGAGCTTCAACCACATCCCGGAGGTAGTGGGGAGCATGGAGTCTGAGTGGGCCATGTTCCGCGCTGCCATTGTCGAGGCGGCTGCTCGAAGCTGTGGTAGCAAGGTCGCTGGTGCTAGTCGTGGCGGTAATCCCAGGACCCGCTGGTGGACACCAGAGGTGAAAGGGGCCGTCAAGCTGAAGAAGGAGACTTACAGGTCATGGTTGGCCTGTGGGACTCCCGAGGCAGCAGACAGCTACCGGCAGGCCAAGCAATCTGCGGCTCGGGTGGTCACTGAGGCAAAAACCCGGGTGTGGGAGGAGTTTGGTGAGGCCATGGAACAAGACTTCCAGTCGGCGCCGAAGAAATTCTGGCAAACTGTTCGGCGACTCAGGAGGGGAAAGCGGAACCCCGTCCACACGGTCTTCGGTGTGGGAGGGGAGTTGCTGACCTCAACTGAGTCTATAGTTCGGCGGTGGAAGGAATACTTCGAAGATCTCCTCAATCCCACCAACACGCATTCTGAAGAAGAGGCAGAGCCGGAGGACTTTGGGCTGGGCCCTCCCATCACTGGGGTCGAGGTCGCCGGGGCTGTCAAACAACTCCGCAGCGGCAGCGCCCCGGGGGTTGATGAGATCCGTCCCGAGCTCCTGAAGGCTCTGGATGTTGTAGGGCTGTCATGGTTGACACGCCTCTGCAACATTGCGTGGACATCGGGGACTGTGCCTTTGGAGTGGCAGACAGGTGTGGTTGTCCCCCTTTTCAAGAAGGGGGACCAGAGGGTGTGTTCCAACTACCGGGGAATCACACTCCTCAGCCTCCCTGGGAAGGTCTACTCCAGGGTGCTGGAGAGGAGAGTGCGGCTGCTAGTTGAACCTCGGATTCAAGAGGAGCAATGTGGTTTTCGTCCTGGCCGTGGAACACTGGACCAGCTCTATACCCTCACGAGGGTACTGGAGGGGGCATGGGAGTTTGCCCAACCAGTCCACATGTGTTTTGTGGATCTGGAGAAGGCTTATGACCGTGTCCCCCAAGGTATCCTGTGGGGGGTGCTCCGGGAGTATGGGGTAGATGGCCTTTTGTTACGGGCTATTCAATCTCTGTATTGTCGGAGTCAGAGCTTGGTTCGCATTGCCGGCAGTAAGTCAGACCCGTTCCCAGTCAGGGTTGGTCTCCGCCAAGGCTGTCCTTTGTCACCGGTTCTGTTCATAATTTTTATGGACAGAATTTCTAGGCGCAGCCAAGCGGCGGAGGGAGTCGGGTTCGGTGGCCTCCGGATTCCGTCTCTGCTATTTGCAGATGACGTGGTCCTGTTGGCCTCATCGAACAGTGACCTCCAGCTCTCACTGGGACGGTTTGCAGCTGAGTGTCAAGCGGCGGGGATGAGAATCAGCACCTCTAAATCTGAGGCCATGGTTCTTAGCCGGAAAAGGGTGGATTGCCCACTCTGGGTCGGGGGAGAGTCGCTTCCCCAAGTGGAGGAGTTCAAGTATCTCGGGGTCTTGTTCACGAGTGAGGGGAAAATGGAGCGGGAGATTGACAGACGGATTGGAGCAGCGTCGGCAGTGATGCGGACGCTGAAGCGGTCCGTTGTGGTGAAGAGAGAGCTGAGCCAGAAGGCAAAGCTTTCAATTTACAGGTCAATCTACGTCCCAACTCTCACCTATGGTCATGAGCTCTGGGTAGTGACCGAAAGAATGAGATCGCGAATACAAGCGGCCGAAATGAGCTTCCTTCGCAGGGTGGCTGGGCTCAGCCTTAGAGATAGGGTGAGGAGCACGGACATCCGGGAGGAGCTCAGAGTAGAGCCGCTGCTCCTCCGCGTTGAGAGGAGCCAGTTGAGGTGGTTCGGGCATCTGGTCAGGATGCCTCCTGGACGTCTCCCTGGGGAGGTGTTTCGGGCATGCCCATCCGGGAGGAGACCCCGGGGCAGACCAAGGACACGCTGGAGAGATTACATCTCTCGGCTGGCTTGGGAACGTCTTGGTGTCCCCCCGGAGGAGTTGGTGGAAGTGGCTGGGGAGAGGAGCGTCTGGATGTCCCTGCTCAGGCTGTTACCCCCGCGACCCGGACCCGGATAAGCGGCAGAAAACGAAACGAAACGAAACGAAAACACAATGCATATGTATCATGGGAAACTTAAATAGGAGGGAAAACTGTTTACTTTAACTTATCATGAAGATGCAATATTGCACATTGTATTTTCTAAATAAAAATACAGCATTTGATTTTAGATTGGTTCTATGTAAATCTTACTTTCACCCTGTTACTAATGCTGGATTTAGTTATCTGTTAAACACAAAGTCAGCCACTGTTGACTCAATAAGGCAAGAGGTGTCCTAAGCCACTATATAGCTGTTACCAGTGAAACAAATAAATGTAGAAGCCCTATCCTGCAAGAGAAAAATAACCCTGCTGATGGAGAGACAGTGAAAGCGAAGAAGGTGAGTTATAAAAAAAAAACTTTGTACTTGAACAAACCTGCCTATTCAATAATATAATCAGATGTTTACTCTGCCATTGAGTTTCAGTTTAATTCTTACACTTGCTATGGACAGTACCCAGGCTAATGTGCTGGGTAATATAAAGTTATATATTACATATTACTAGTTACTTCTTTCAAGTAATTCATTATCTTACAACGTTACTGCGTACAGAGTAATACTAATTTTGCTTGACTTTCAACAAAATGCCTGCCAATATATGACGATTTGTATATAATTAAAGAGGGCGTTTTTTTTTATACCGAAGCAGTTCAATCTGTGCATAGGAGCTAATGATCCATGAAGGTCCCATTGTGTTAACAAATCTGACTTTTACCTATTAAGACACAGTCACATGACCTCTGGGGTGTGTGCCTTTGGGCCTGTGATGTCTAATACTTGAGTGTTTGTTGCAAATCCTTTGAGTAATGTGGGTAACAAGGTGCGGCCTCCATGGATGAAGCTCAGTTACATTTGGATCTGGGGATTTTTGATGCCATGTCAACACTTAAAGCTCTTTGTCATGTTTCTTTGGCAGTTTCTGAGCAGTTTTTGGGGTGTTGCAGCATGTATTGGCCTGACTTTGAGGTGTCCAGTTGCCATGGAGGGTATGATTGGTCTTCAAGGGTGTTTGGGGCATACGGTTTGTGTCAAGGAGCATCCACATGAATGAAAGGATCAAGAAGAAGCAGGTCTTCGAGGTGATCAGTGTTATTCACTTCAACTGTCGGTGGAGTCAATGTTATGAGGATGTAGGATGTAGGATGAGGGACATCTGGAATAATCTGCTTAACATGCTGCCACCGCAACTCGATCCTGGATAATGGGAAATAATGCATAGATGGAGTGTCTAACTCTGTAGCTGGTGACAGTGGAGTTGTCTGTTTTGTCTGTTTTTTCTGTTTCGGCTTCAACTACAGAAGATCTTGGTTTGTTTTGGGGGGCTTATTTGGGGGCATATAATGTTAATAGGCATGTAATATTTTAATACATGCCAACCACTTCGATTATAGCAGAGATGATGAAAATATTTGGTTTCCAGGAGGATTAATATACCTCCATCTCCGCCACACTACTCCTCTCCGTATTTTACTATTATAACATGCAAATGTTATAATAGCCTGACCAACATATTATTCACATTGCATCACATTTCCTTTCCATGATTGGGAAATTAATTGGCTTTGAGATGATAGCACATATGAAATAGAAAAAGACTCATATATAAGATTATGACTTCCCTGAAAGCAGGATTAAACCTGATGGAACAGACAACTCTTGGTTGGTAATGAAGTGGTGATGTACTATAAGATATAGTTAGAGGAAAAACTCTTTACAGACTTAAGTGAGCAGGATTTTCTATTAGTACTCCATGATGGACCATGGGAAGACATAAGAGCTACAGGTAACAGGAAGAATCATTTAAGGCTTTTCACACTGTACTTAGCCCAGGGATGAAAGCATTATAATCTTCATGTAACTGATAATGTCCAAACTATCACACCTGCTTGTTAGATATTTTTGAAATTTGATCAATAAAACATGTAGTGCGCTGTTGCATTTTGTCTTGAAAACACAAATTTAAAAACAGAAACTCCATGCACCTGAAACGTAAAGTTTAGATATTTTCAGTAATTCACAAATTGTAAATTTAAAAAAAAAAAAGAGAAAAATATTGAAAAATTCTAAATTTTTATGAACATATCACTGAAATTGTATCCTTTATCAAAACATCATATACATTTTGTGAATGTTTCCCTAACAGAAAATACATTTTGGTAACCTGATCCTCACTGGAGATGGGACTCGAACCCAGGATTCAGGTGTGAGAGTCCTGGATGTTGTATCCATCCTGACAATATGCTGCGAATAAAGCATGATTTATAGATGTAGTGCTCCATTTAAAGACAGAAATGTGATGTATGCAGCAAGTTTGTCTTCATGTGCATGAAAGCTTATATTATGTGGCTATTTTAAAAATGACCATGGTAGTGTTTTGTCGCCACCTGGCTGAGAAGGGATCCTGGCATGTTCCAAAAGTGTTATAACCCTGGCTTTTGCCAATGGCTTGCTGGCTCTACTTTGAAAAAGGGATAGTTACAGGTTTGTGGGGTTATCTGCTGAAAAATATTTAAACAGGGGTGCCATTGTGAAACGGGTCAGTAAATAAGGGCAATCATTTGTCTTTCTTCGGCATAAACAGTTGTGTGCCCCAATGGAAATTTAACAGAGTTTGTATGAAATGGATATGTCTGTCATTCTAGAGTTCCTTCTTAACGTGTAATGCTGCATTTACTTGGAATCCAGCAAATGGATATCAGTTTAGTTTATCAGTTTAGATAAGAGCAGGACGGTAAAGTTTGAGGAGGCCGGCAAAAAATACTGACAACGGTAATAGCAGACAGCAATGCAGTTGAAAGTTAAAAATTGTTCATTTTCTGCCGTCCTCCAAAGTGTCAGTTTGATGTCATGTAGACCCTCAAAAGCCTCATTTAGGCTGACATGTACAATGAGAAGCTGATTATGTTAGCACAACAGTTTCCACAGTTGTATGACCATAGCCTGAAAACCTACTGAGATGTGACTAGAAAAGCTAATATATGGCAGCCAATCAGCATTCAAATTCCCTCTGCATGCTGCGTTGCTGCAGAACTGGATGAAACCATATGCACCTTTTCTGTTGTCATTGTTGTCTCCTTTTAGGCAAAAATAAACACCAAATGCAGTTCTCCTTTCATTGTCCATGATTGAAATTCACGATCTTACATTTTGGAGGAAATTTAACATTTGTTTTGAGTTTGCAAAGTAAAATTACCAGAAAGCTGCACTTTACAGCCACTTGCAATTCTGGAATATTTATATAAAGTAAAAGACACCAAATAGTTTAATAGATTTTATTCAATTTTTTGTAAACAGTAATACATCACAACAGCAATAAATCGTTATGTGCGGAGATATAATCTCTACCACGTGTCCTGGGTCCGGATGGGCATGCCCAAAACAACTCCCCCGGGAGTCTTCAAGGAGGCATCCTGACGAGATGTTCGAACCACCTCAACTGGCTCCTCTCAACATGGAGGAGCAGCAGTTCTACTTTAAGTTCCTCCCAGATGTCCGAGCTCCTCACCCTATCTCTAAGGCTGAGCTCAGCCACCCTCTGAAATAAACTCGTTTTGGCCGCTTGTATTCGCGATTTCATTCTTTCAGTCACCACCCAGAGTTCATGACCATAGGTGAGAGCTGGAACGTAGATTGTTTGATAAATTTAGAGCTTCCCTCTTCACCACAACAGATCGCTTTAACGTCCACATCACTGCTGACGCCCCGCCAATGTTTCTGTCAATCTCCCGCTCCATTTTCCCCTCACTTGTGAACAAGACCCTAATTTACTTGAACTCTTACACTTGGGGAAGCAACTCTTACCCGTCCTGGAGTGGGCAATCCACCTTTTTCCGCTCGAGACCATGGCCTCAGATTTAGAGGTGCTGATCGTCATCCCCGCTGCTTCACCCTCAGCTGCAAACTGTTGACCTAGGCTTTATGGATACTCTTATGGCTGAACATTGTGTTTGTTATGGACAAACCACGGTTAGCACAGAAATCCAATAACTGAACACCGCTCGGGTTCAGGCTGTTCCTCCCAATCACACCCTTCCAGGTCTTGTTTTCATCGCCCACGTGAGCACTGAAGGCTCACACTAGAACAGTGGAGTCCCCACCAGGGGCACTTTACAGCACCCGTTCCAAGGTCTCCAAAAAAGATGGGTAGTCGGAACTGCTATTTGGCGTATAGGTGCAAACCACAGTCAGGACCTGTTCCCCAACCCAAAAACCGCAGAGAAATAACCCCTTGTCCACCAGGGTAAACTCCAACACACTGGCTGAGAACCGGGGAGCTAATAGTAAGCACACACCTGCTCTCCGCCTCTCGCCTGGGTTGACTCCAGCAAAGGAAAGTCCAACCACTCTCAAGAAGACCGGTTCCAGAACCCGAGCTGTGCGTTGAAGTGAGCCCAACTATATTTAGCCAGTATCTCTCAACCTCTCGCACAATCTCAGGTTCCTTCCCCACTAGAGAGATACCGTTCCATGTCCCAAGGCCTCTGCTTTTGACTAGCACCAGACCCCTATGGCTCCTCCGGTGGGTGGTGGGCCCATGTGTCATGGAAGGGCATGGAAGGGCATCAGGTAATTACTGCAGGTAATGATTGTGAAGGTGAGCAGAGAGTAATGTAATAACCAGAGCGTTAAAACACATACCAGTCCCCATAATGTCTAAATAATATGGTAAAGACTGATTACATTTTATCACAACTTTGATCTTACTTTATAATTTTTGATCAGTGGCTTCAATATATAATGAAAAAATGAATTGCTGAGTTATCAGAGCACAGCAATGTTTTTTAATGGGGCAAGAAACACTAAGTGTGACATAATCATTGAGGTCTAAATCTCCCTTGAGTTAGTTTAGTTGTAACAAAATTTCAATAGTAATATTGTCAAACTGTCAGTTGTAAGCACAAAAAACAGTTTACAGACCATGACCACTGACTATACGTAAAGATTTGTGTGCCAACAAGTAGCATATGCAATAATGGGAAACCGCCTTGTAATGTGTGCAACAGATTTAGATCCCCTGGCCTCTTTATGTGTCTAACAGCTTGAACTTTTATGCTCCATCTGGACTATTAGAGTCAGAATCATCGGCCTCAATCAATTTAACATAATATCCTAACCAATGAAATTGAGAAAAGTTGCAAAATAAAAACCGGTATTTCTCTTGTAATGCTTCTATTTGTCTCAGTATATACAGCATAGGTTATATATCAATTTGATCTATTACTACTCCTGTGCAAACAAATTCACTATTCTATACACCAAGAACATAAAGGAACACATTTCATTTATTGAACATTGCATTAAACGGTAGTGTACACTATTAACATTATATTTTTCATATCAAATAACATCATAATAAACATATTTAGACAGTGGTAATTCTACGGACATTGTTTGAGCTTTCCTCTGACAGACACACCTGGGCTTGGCTTTCAGTGTGCAGCGACAGGCTGCTGGAGGACACAACGTCTGGGACCTGGGACACAGCATCACATTTAGATTGTAGTGACAACACAGCAGGTACTTTTCTGCAGCATAGATGGATGACAACCACAAGAGAACTCTACAAACTGAGATTACAGTCAAGAAAACTTTTCTGGAAACAACATGTCCAATGGACATCATTGAGGAAGACTGGAAGACAACTATTGCCTCAAAGTCCTCAAAGTGACTGTCCTCCACCTTTGTACTTCAAGGTGTGATGAGGTACTCAGAGCACTCTGAAGTCAGAACTGCTCCACATCAAAACTAATTGGGAAAAAAGCAACAATCCATAAAGAGCAACACTCCCCCCTCCATCCATTATTGGACACCTCTAACATATAACAATGCAGATATCAATTCAGCGTGTTATCCACAATCAATATAAAAATCAGTTAGTCAATTGAAGACCAACCCGCTCCGGGGGGGCAACATTCTCTCTCTCTTTCTCTCTCTCCTTACCTTGTGAAAGCTGATAACGTCCATCTGGCTACCACTTTCCATGATTACCTCATTATAAACTTCATCTGCAGGGTGAAAAAAAGCAGTTTAGCCTAACCTAACTTCACAGTCCTTCATCACACCTCAGCAAATACAACAGGAATCAGGACATTCAGTTGCTCTGAGGTCTGAGATGCATACATATCATGCTGAGTTTAAACCTATCCTCTCTGTTGTTTCTTTATGAAAACATTATGAAAACTAACTTCGAAAGCTGCATAATTGTCTGATTTTATGGCTGCTGAACTTGCCTCTATGTTAAAATGTTTTCATTAAAAAGTTGAAGCTTTTCCAACAAGTGATATATCACTTATCACATCACTTAAAGGCCTATACCAGTGTTTTTGCAAACCCAATTTACTATATATTATGTATACTTTACTTTACATAAAAGGATTTTTTTTTTTATGTTACAAACAGTAAGTTCCATACAGGATTCATTGATCAGCGGAAAGTACTATTAATGTTGTGGGGAGTTAATCAGCAGCAGAAATTCATTACCAAGCAATCATACTTAATATATACTTTGTGTTAAATGTGATGAATTGCACAATTATTACATGCAAAAAAATGAAAAAAAAAAAAAGATTTATTTTGATATAGCAGGGATATTAATGGAAAGCAAAAAAATACTGAAACTAGAAGAAAAACAAAAATCTAACAGAGCAGGCTTTCATACATTTAGAAATACTTGTGCAATGAGTACAGTACTCATTTGTTGTATTGTGCTTTATTTACCTTCAAACATTCATACGAAAATGCGGTTATTATAATGAAAGTTAAGGCTCACAATTATTATGAGGAACTATAAATTGCTGGCTCACCTGTGGGGCCCTGACAAGAGTATCCAAGGTTGACCTTCCCCCCTGTTGCCTCTGCAACTAAACCACCGCCGTTGGCTGATTGATCAAACCTGCGAGTGCCCAAATGGATGGTCCAATGGAAAAGATAACCTTTAGCTGAGGTGCAGCAGATACTGCTGCGAAAATTTTCTCACAAGACTAACGTGTACCAGGGCCTCCACATTGTTTGCAGTCCTTTGACAGATTTTAAATGAACCTTATTATCATATTTTATTAGACCCAAGCAAAGTGATGAACTCTTACTTCAATGTGCTTCTTGGTAAAAATAAAAAAAAAAATCTATATATAGTATTGAAGATGGATGGAAATGTTGGCAAATATGAGGCTCAAAGGAGAACTCCAGTATTTTTCAAGCAATGCCCTATTTTTATGTCTTTTAGGCTCTAAACTTTCACAAAAAAATACTTTTAAAAAAATTATTCCTGTGGGGAGTTCAGTCATAGGTTTCAAAAAATGTTTGATGTTTATCAAAC
>KV751336.1:1410873-1444310 GCA_001698575.1 Mola mola
ATGTTACCAAACCCTTGAAACAAGATTTTGAGTGTAGTTAGTGGCGAAAAAAAGTGATATTTTTATATTTTGATTTGTCCTGAAGCGATGTATTGCACAGTACAACGGTCCTAGAAACTAAATTTCATACTGCAGTAATTTCACTTTGTGAAAAAGAACACAAAAATAGGGCTGAAAAATACTGGAGTTCTCATTTAATATATCTGCTTTTTAAATGTTTGCACCAATAAAGGTCTTAATCAAGTTGTTGCAAAATATAATGACTATTAAATATCTATAAAAGCCCATTCATTCAAGTTTTACATATTAACCAAGATTTATCCGAGGCTTCATATCAGTAAAGAATTATGTAAAGAATAAATGGAACTCAACATAGTCTCTTTCAGAGCAGGTATCTCTTTTCTCAAGACGTCTCAAGATTTCTTTTACTGAAGACTCCACAATTGATCTTAAAGTTTTTTGCTTTTTACTTTAAAGTGAAAAAGTGAAGGTTTTTATTATTTTAAAATAGCCTTATAAAGCAAAGAATGTCTAAAAAAATAGACTTTAAATCTTACCCAATTGCTTCCTGTGGGCTTGGTTCTGAAAAGTAAAAAAAAATTGAATGAAAAATGAGGCATTAAGTTTGCTATTTAGCTAGTTTACTATTATAAGTTTATCCCTACTATATTGACCACAAAAACAATGTGCACTGCATCTACCGCAATATGAAAGCTGTAAATGTCTTGCCGATTGTTAGTTTTGGCCTCTGCACTAATATCATGGCCTCCAGCCAGTTTGCAATTCAACAGTGAAAGCTGGATTTGTGCGTTAATGATTTTTGTAACACAGCTCCATTGTTGTCTTTGCCAAAGGTCCTCCTGGCCACTGCAAAAACAGAACAATATAACAGTGGTGCAGATGGCACTTGCCTCAGGGGAGATATAAACTGAGAGAAATTGCCTTTGTCGTTATATTTTAAATCCACACCAACATGCTGGCCAGTGCCTTTGAGGGTGACTATATTGGTTCCACTTTTTTGGGTAGGGGGACAATTACAAAGCATACATTATTCCCCACTGAGGTGGATTACTAAAGAAGAGCTTATTGACTTGGAAGCATGCCACACCAACAACCATGTAATACATCTTCATGAAGTGAATATAACTTGCTCATGGATGTTTTATTGAAGTTGTAAGACTGAAGTAAGAACTTTGTTTAAGGAAGGGCTGGGCGATTCAGGTACAGAATCATCTGCCAGAGGAGAAAGGCCATATCTGTTTAATGGTAATCCCTCAGCTCTCAAGTATTGTCCTGATTTGCAATGATCCAGAATCAGTCAAAGGGATTAGAATAACTTCAAAATTTGTGACTCATTGGTTACTTTTTTATCGTACACAAGCACGCCTCCTCCACCTCTGCTGTAAAACGATAGCCACTCAGAAGTGGCACTCCAGAAACATCTCAGCAACATCCTGCTTCCTTGGCCAGACCTTTGACAGCATTTTACCATTGCACCAATTTATTTCTCGCTAAAGAAATCAACCTTTCTATTTGGTGAGGTGACAAGGAGTCCTTCCATATTACAGACAGTCTGGGTCAGGGTTACAGTAAAAGAGTTGCAGTCTTTGTAGAACTGTCTTTGTAGAATTTCCTAAGTAAAATAGGTCTAGATATCTTTTGACCTTAAAGACAAAAAATGTCTTTAGCATTTTAAGAATTATGGTTTCTTGCCGAGAGTTAAATGAGAAAACTCAACATACTACTTTGCTTTGCCTTATGATCATGAAGTAGATACATATTGTACAGAGGCCTTTCTGTCAGCAGACACATTGACATTATATTGACACATATTTAATTATGAAATTATTCAAGGTTCTGTTCCATTTAGTGTAGCAGAGTCCACCCAGAGAGAGACATGCACAAGAAAAGCCTCTTGACTCTGTTTGTATTGGATGGAACTTTATTTGATATCATTAGTAACACCTGTATTTTTTGTTTCAATTTAAAATTGCTTCAATTAAAAAAAATGCATGTTCTGCAATCCCTAAGCAACAGTGGAACAAAAGAATTAGTGCAGAACTTCTATACTGCAAAAAACAAAGCAACAAAAGAACTATTCTGGAAAGTGTTTGTTTTCCATGAATATAAACTTGGACTGGAATTTTCATGATTGCTCTTTCTTCAGACAACATCCATGTTGCTAAGACAGACCTTTGCAACCACAGCACCAATAATCACAAACAATAATATCAAATGCTTATTAGACATATAAAAACCTGATATTAAAAAATACAACATAGAATGCTTTAATTGATTTTTTTTTTTTTTTAACCTAATCATGCTAGACTTAGCTAACTGGTAGATATAGAGACGAGAAAGCAGCATTGATCGTCCTCTGATTCCCTGCACAAAAAGCAAATAAGCATGGCTCCCAATACGTGTAACTATTTTTTCTAGGTAATCTGTGTCCAAAAGCTGAATGTGACATCTGTGTTACAGAAGGTGTACAGTATGTTCAGTAAGGTATCGATTCATCTGGCAGGAATCCAGTATGAGTCAGGATCTCCTGTTCCCCAAGGTACAATGTCTGCCAGTGATAGTTGTTCCAAGGTCACCACATTCCCACTAAACAAATGTCAACTCACCTGCACAACTTAATCACCTTATCTGACCATCTCACTGATGTGGGAAATGGGGTTTAAATTTAAACTCAGGTCCCTGTGGAGCCCATGACCAGGCTCTGTTCTTTAAACTATTTCTCAGCAACATCCTTTTATCCTTTTTTTGAACAATTCCTTAGTAGTGGAAGACCAACAGCCACATGAAAGTCAACGGAGGCACTTACTCTTGGCTGGTGTTCAATAGAAGTCAGGGTTTTAAACCACAATAGCACAAGGCAGTCTGAATTATTTTAACAATAGTCAAACATAGAAATTACGATATAAAGTGAGCAAAGACACAAGGATACATTAAATTTGTTTTCTTACTGATGTACTGTTCATTGCGAATGATTCGGTAAATATTCTGTTTCTGGAACACCACACAACCGTGGTATGGTATTTTTTCATTAAAAGAAATAAATAAGAAAAAAGGTTCAGACGATGAAGATAAATTGAAGTCATAGATAGCTTTTTTCTCAGACTCTGAATAAGCTTATTCATTTTGTTAATTTTCTGTCATTTTGTCTTGGAGCTTTTCCAAAAAAGCTGGGGTGCTGCGTAAAATGTAAATACAAAACCATTTTTTGTATTTTCTTTATACCTTAATCACAGTCTCTGTGCCTGAAATGCATAGGGAGAGGTGACTTTTTTTCACCTAGAGCAATTTGAGTAAGAGAAAAGTTCCTACTTGCTTGTCTCCTTTGTCTGTACCAGAGGACAGTGCAGATGCAGATCAGAAAGAGCAGCAGAAGAGCAGAGAGGGAGGCCGTTACCGCCAGCGGAACCATGCAGTCGTCTTCTTCCTGCACCACCTCTGCAACTGAAAGGCGAAGGTCACATTAGTGTTTTGGTAAAATACTTTTTACTCACAAAATCACAACTATAACAAATGGAACAGTACTTAACAGTGAAACAACAGTATGATAAAGCTTAAACTGTGGGCAGCCTCAGCTCCATTTGAGCGGCTTTGATTGCAAATTCATGTTGTCTTGATATGACAGCTCCTATATTTTACGATAATGCTGAATAATAAAACACAGGAATAAAATGAAACACAATGTGTTTAAAAACAAATCAGGAGAATCACCCAGAAATGTACAGAAGGAACAAAGACAGGATTAAACGAAAACCATAAATGGCTGTGTTCTCTCACCAACTGTCAGATGGACGCTGCTCATCAGCGGTGTGGGCAGGCTAGACACAGAGGCCAGACAATCCACATGAGAGCTTCTCACTGCTGTCACACAGAGGCTGCTGGTCACAGTGAAGACACGTATCGCTGATTCTTCACTGCTGATGTTATATTCACCCTGGCTCACCTCCACAGACAGATAATAAATGTGATTTCTTTACTTACTTATTAACCGGCATTTTTACGCTCTCACTCGATGGGGGTTTTTCTGTACTGAAACAGAAGTGATGAAGGAGCAGCTGACCCAAAAATCAATTTATAACATTCCTCATGTGTCTCCGTGATATCTAATGTTTTCAAAAAGTTAAATAAAGCATTTCTGTTTGCTGTATAAAATTGATGATACTTAGTGCAGAATTTGTGTCACCCCTATAAATAAAGGTTCAGAGCAGCTGAGCTTTTTGGAGATGACAGATCTGAGGATTCATTCAGCCTATTGATTCCTCTGTTGAGGGGCAGATCAGTGTGACTGCACCTTTAATCAGAATTCATAACTGATTTTGACTTCTGTGTCATTGGTGGTTGACAGTGCAATGAAGCTTATACCTATTATATGTTACTAGACACTTTCAAGTTTTAGACGCTCAAAGTTTGAGAAATAGAGCTTGGTGTCAGGTCTCGTCAAGTCAGATAGATGGTTATGGTTTTTGTGGTGTGATTGTTAATTGTCTGCACCCGTGTCTCGTTGTGTCTCCCCATTCTGTGAATTTATACCCCACTCTCCCAGTTTTGTGATAAGTGTTTCCGCCATTTTCACCCAGTTAAGCAATCTTGCGTATGACCCAGTTTGATTCCTCGTGTTCTTCCCTCAGTCTAGCGTTTTTTGGTACCTTTGCTTGATCCCTGATTTTTCTGTATGCGACTAACACCTGTTTATTGGAAAAGCCTTTCCCTTGTGCTTTTGTACCATTGTCCATACTGACTGATGTACCGAACCTGAGTTTGTATTAAACACCGAGCTTTCGGAACTCATCTGTCTCTGGTCTGCTCTGTGGGTCCAAGTTTGTCTGTCAGAACCTGACACTTCGGTAGAAAAAAAATGGAATTCTCCTTTAAACACTCTTGATATATTTTAATTAGCACCAAATTTACACTTGTAGAAAGAATTTTGTTTTGACCAGGCGATTCCTTCTGCACAAGAAAATGTTGCAGCCTATGCACAGCCACAGCATTAGAACAATTAGTCTTGAGCTATTTACAAACTTCTAAAAAACAAACCCTCCTTTTGTATAAAGATGATACTGAGGTGGATTTCCAGTGTGCTCTCTCTCACCTTTTTCCCATTCACCTGCCACTGCAAAGTGGGTAGGGGGTGCCATCCTTTTGCTTGGCATTCAAACATGACCAATTGCCCCTTAAATGCCAACTTGTCATCCCCAAACACTTTCACGGTGCCCTTTTCTGCAATCAGAATTAAAGGAAAATTAATTTTTTTTAATGCCCTTGCTCACGTGCATGTAGTTAATTATGCAAATGCATTTGTAGTAAACTGAAAATCTGTGACTCATCTACTTTCTCCCTGAGAGAGATAGTAGATAAGTCTATCTGCTTCTGAAGATGAACATCACCTCTTTAGTCAGCCTGCTCACTTTCAAAAGACAGGTTTCATTTGTCCAGGGTGATTGACTGCATGTCTCAAAGTTTCAATTGCCTGACAAACGCTTCACCGCTTCATCTCCTTCCCTGCCAGCCAAATAAGCCACTTAAGGGCCTGGGAGATACAGTACCTTATATATGGAGACTATTGTATGGCAGAATGCAAGGAACGGATGCTACAAACAATTGCTATAGACAGAAAGATAATTACAGAAGCGTCACTGCTTTGTCTAAGTGAATGGTATGTCTGTGTTGATTTAGGTTAAAGTCCTCAGATGTTTTGTATGCATTACTGGCTGTACTTGTTATCCAGTGGCTTTTATGTGAAACCTGATTTGGTGTCATAAACATCGCACCAACCAATTCTATGAGCGAGCTGCTCCTATAGTCGATCACGGATGACTTGATACACTCAATCCTTGAAAGGAATGATATCAGCACTCCCAACACTCCAATCTAAGTGATCCATGAAATAAGCCTTTACAAGTTGTGTTAATTACTGTAGAGAAACTCTGAGGACTTTGGGCTGTTTTGCCAGGTTGAGTGAAGTGAGGAATCCTCAGTTAATTCTAATTTGGGGGATTTTTCAGCAGAGATACTGAAAGGATGGATTATTACATTAGAGGGCAGGATTTAAAGGGTCGGTGTTACATGAATGGTATATAACATATTCACCTCAGGCTATGTGTGGGTGTGAATTAATTCCAGCAAGGAGGGCATGTCCACTCTACTCTGATTTATATCAAAGAGTTCTCTCTCTCCACAGCTCAATGCTTTCACTGCAGATCCTACTTGTACTCAACAGCGCATGCAGCCACATCGATTTGCTCAAGTGTGAGGTATTTTATCTACGTTTGAGCAAGTAAGAGAAATTAAGGAGGAGCCTGTGGTCATATCTACTGCATATCATCTTCAAGTTGGACAATTAAAGCAGTGAGTTTGGAGGATAAGAGTCAGCCTGTCCAATATAGATTTGTGATGCCCTTCCAACAGTACATATGTGCCAGCATGCACAATTGATTCAAAGGATGTGTCGGGTACACAGTGAACCCCCGCATCCCAAGACCATACGCTGTCTCTAATGGTAGATACGTCAGCGGGAAATCGTGGCCCTGGTAGCAACAGTAGTTCTCTTCATAATATATTGAAAGTGATGGGTTATTGCTTTTGTTTCCTGTGGCTTTTTTGATGTTTCTACAATGTTTTGGGTTTTTTTGGGGCTGAGCGCTCAGTTCAATTTGTACAGTCTGAAAATGCAAAGAAGCCAAACGTTTAGGTCAAGCAAAGCACGGGACCAGGCAAACCTTGAAGCATTTACATAATACAATGTCATCGGGTAGTGAAGTGTGAGGCACGGCGCATCCAATAGTTTGATAGTGTTGTATAAAGTATCCAAAAGTTGCGCTTCAGTAAATTTGAAGTTATTGTGCAAAATATATTTCCAGCAAACGTAATTGTAAATCAAATAGTACTTGTGTAAAAGTCTGGATAAATATCTAATATTAAATGTAGGCTACTAAAGTATTAAAATAACAAGTTAAAGTAAATTATGCATATATTAACATGTGTATATTGTATACTAGCAAATGTTGCAAACATTTCCCAAAACTTCTATTTAAAACTTGATATCATACCAGAAAATTACTTTGGTAAAACTTAAAGTCACCTTGCTTGCTTGTGAATGAGCCAATTAAAGTGTAGAAAGTACTACTAAATCTACTTGTTTAGACTTTGGATGTATTGTCGCAGGATGAAGAAAAACACAGGAGACGAAGGCGAGTTTAAACTTTATCCCTCAGCTCCAAAACCAAACTGAAACAGGAACAACCTTGCGCCAGAAAACCCGGGAGCGTAAACCACGCCCCCAGCTCAAAGCTCTGCTGGGTGAGAGACATAGCCCCTAGTGTCTGCCACAGTATCTTTCTTTTCTTAGGTTATTTCTATCAGGGAGTTCCCAGTTTTTGACATTGTATCATGCTCCAGTTTGAGATACATCAAAAATGCTGAGAACAACTAATCAAATCCTGAGTGTTAACACCCTGTCCTATCACTGCATAACTCTTCCGGCATGCCACTGGCTGTAAATCCTGTATAGTCTAAGTGGAGTGAATTCCAACCCCTTCCACGTGATATTTACACCTGAAGGCCAATCAATTCCAATCCCCAACACCACCAACAATGTCATAAATAAATGTCACAGAAGCCTTCAAACACACCCGGGCAAACATACTTCCATCGCAGAGTCCCAAATGATTTCTCAAAATTACACTATGACTGATCACTCAAGCACTAATTGAGTCTACAGGAAATTAAAACTTGCATTCTTCAATTTTAATAAAATAAATAACTCATCTTAAAGGAGAGCTCTCACCTGGTAGTGCCTTGTTTCTTTCACAACTTGGTTGAATCACTCATAGCTCAAGTTCCTTAGAATCTCTAGTGACTAATTCTCATGTGTCTCTCATGCCTCGAAGTGGTGTCTCATCTTTCGCGTTCCTCACCTTCTGGAGAAGACCTTCTATGTTCAACCTCCTGTGAACTGTCGGATTGTGCTCCTGAGCTGAACTACTGAGCTAAATGCTAATGGCTTGGACAATGAACTTTTATTGTTGCCAGTCTTTCTGCTACTATGGTCCTAGCAAAACTTGAAACCTAACATCTTAGACTGTAAAATTTCACAAAAACAACTTTTTGGGGGAAAATGATTCCAGTAGGGAGTTCAGTCGACAAGGCTATACGGTGAAAAGACAAAGAAAAATGTCAAGGCCTTGGCGTGCCTGCAGGTTTTGTTTATTTTCTGTTTTTTCTTATTTTGTGTTTACGGGTTATTTTGGTCTTTCTTCTCTCTCTCTCTCTCTGCTGGGGGCATGGCTGTCTCGTTGGCTTCTGGCAGTAGCGCGCCTGTTCTTCATCTCCCAATCCAGCCCTGCTATTTAACCAGCTCTCACTTCCATTCGTTGCCAGATTATTCCGTCAACCTTTGTGGTATTAGTCATCAAGTTACACTGTGAATTATTAAGATTATCCTCCTTATTGTCATTCTCCTCTCCTTCCTCCTCAGGCTCCAGAGCTGGCACCAGCGTGGTGGTGCCACCACCTCTTATGTCAAAAACACATGGGTGTTTTATTGTAGGTATCTACTCCATGTTACGTGCAATAACATTTGAGCGTAGTTAATGCTGAAAGTGATTTTTCCTTCTCCCAGTTTGACTTGGCCAGTGTTGTTGCATTGTTGAGCCTTGTTGAGGCTTAATGACCAGTCTTAATGATCAAACTCCATACTGGAGCTATTTAAAAAAAAAAAAGTATTTTATGAAATTTCACCACCTAAAAGACCAAGACATAGGGCGACTGAAAAATACTGGAGTAAACCTGTAGCCCATTAAATGCTGGGACACTGCAGCAGTGTGTGGGGTGCATAATGAAAGCAGCTGCACAACTTTTGACCTGTCATTTATCTTTTTTTTACACATTTCTTTTCACCTTATCTGAGGTAGATTCTGTATTTTTTTCTGCACTTTCTCACACTGCAATAGTGCTTTTTATCTTTTTGGGTTCCTTTTTTGTGTGTGTGCAGGTTCTCAGGAAAGTGAGTAGAGCTGACTGCACAAAAAGCCTTTGAGTTCTCTGCAGCTGAAATAAACAGTTCCTTGTTACCTTCCTGCTACAGTGAATCAAGGTAAAACACACACACTCATGCACAAGTACCACCTCAAAATCCCTCTCACACTCATGCAATTAATTAAGTATTAACATACAGACCTTGGACAAACAGGCTTGCTGTTTTTCTATCAATGCCCTGGAGGTCACAGGCCACTTGTCCCTGGTTGTGCCTCTCTGTATTCTTCAGGACAAACACCCAGCTGTCTCGCTGGCTTTCCTCGGCCATCACATTTGGGTCGATGGAGGGCAGGACACCAGTCTCATTGGAGATAGTGAGAACCACTTTGCCATTCAGCAGCCACACCATAACAGTCCACGGGGTGTTGGTGGTGCTGCAGGTAAACTGGGCTTCATCTCCTCGCAGGACAGTTAGTGTCTGAGGTGACAGCTTCAGCTGAGTTTCCACAGCTAGAAGTCAAAAAAGATACTGACATAAAATGAATACATAGGCAAATCCTTCATTCTTGAACTGAGTATGAAATAGTTTCTGAAACATGTGAGAATCAAACTGAATGGCCAGAGCACCACTAATTGAAACTGCTGCTGCAGCAAGAAAAGGTTTGACACTTTGGAAAACATATTTGCATATTTGCATATTTGCCTTTGTGCTGCTTTCGTGCTGCTTTCGAGTTTAGTTTTGGTTAGGAGTTAGGCTATTTCCTGACTAGATGCTATGAGAGTTGAGTTTTCTTTTCCCAGGAAGGTGACAAAAAGCTTACGCTCCAAACTATTTTTATCAGTCCTGAGTTTTCTTTCATTAAAAAAATAAAATCAAATTGTCTATAGAAATAAGTTTAAATGTGCCCGTTAAAATTGAAGTAATAGAAGGATGACTTTTTATTTCTGTATAAATGGAGGCATATAATGTATAATGTAATAATCCTCCCAGCTATGAGACATGAAAAGGTACTGAGATTCCAGTTTGTTCTTTAACACGAGAACTACTTATATTAAAGAGGTAAACATTTTTTAAATAACTTTGAAATAAACCCATATATCATGACTATCTTAAATATGACAGTATTTTATTATAACATTGATGTTTCATTAAAGTGGCAAAACTCTAATACATTATAGACAGCTAGTTTTTCCCTCCCTCAACCTGAGTAAAAATTTTATTGTGGTTGTGGAATAAATTTCAATTTTGTTTTTTAATATTAATTATTACCTATTCTAAAATACCAGATTCAATTTTTCTTTGCTCTTATAGCAAATTACATGCACAAAATGTATTTCAAAGCGTGCAGAAACATCTGGCTCATCTCTCAGTAGTGTCTGTGAAGGTTCTCAGTTCTCATCCAAATCATGGTAGTCTCGGTGTTTCTTTTGGAAACAACTAGGCTTTTTGTAGTTTCTTGAAGATCTTTCATCCAAGAGGCTTCTTCAGTTCTAGATTTCTGGTAGGGAGTCCCCAGTATTTAACCTTGTGGAGGATCCTTCTTACTCAGGGTAGTGGGCAAAGGATACAAAGCCCCGCCTCCAATCTGTGTGGCCCAGATCCACCCACCCATCAGTTGGTTTGTCACTCCCCCCGGTCATCATGTGAGTCGCTGGTTTCACATGAGCCAAGGTGTGAACTGTGGTTAAGTTTCCTGGGGAGGGATTTCAAAACTTCATTGTATGTGGCAGACAGTTGATGTCTGAGGCCTCCTCCTCTGTTAAGTGATGGCTGTTCCAGCTTGACATTGATGGCCTCCTTTACTCCTCTCTCAAACCATCTATCCTCCCTGTCCAACACATGCACATTCTCATCCTCAAAGGAGTGTCCCTTCTCCTTTAAGTGTAAGTGGACTGCTGAGTCCTGGTCAGAGGAGCTGGCTCTCCGGTGTTGAGCCATGTGTTTGTGGAGAGGTTGTTTGGTCTCCCTGATATAAAAGTCTGTGCACTCCTCACTACACTGCACTGCATAAACAACATTGTTAAGTTTGTGTCTGGGAGTTTTGTCCTTAGGGTGAACCAGTTTATGTCTCAGAGTGTTGCAGGGTCTGAAGTGAACTGGGATGTTATGCTTAGATTGTGGCGTTGTGGCGTTTGTTCCTCTCCTCTACCTGTGTTGTTGGGGTGTTGTTCCTGGAGCGCTTAGTGGATTTGACATACGCCCAGTTAGGGTATCCACAGGTTTTTAATGCTGTTTTGATGTGTTTGTGTTCCTTAGACTTCCCCTCTGTCTTTGTGGGAACATTTTCAGCCTGTTGATGTAGGGTTCCTCCCAGCTTGTGTTCCAAAGGGTGCCAACTACCCTGAGTAAGAAGGATCCTCCAAAAGGTTAAATACTGGGGACTCCCTACCAGAAATCTAGAACTGAAGAAGTCTCTTGGATGAGAGGTGAAACATCTTCAAGGAACTACAAGATGTCTAGTTGCCTTCAAAAAAAACACCAAGACATCTATTAGCAGTCTTTAGTTACAAAAAGATTAGATTAGTCTTCTAGATTAGATTTGCGTTGCTTAGGGCATTTGGCAGGTATGTTTTAGGATTTTCTTATAATACTAATCTAGAGCTAAATTAAAGCTTTAAATGTAAAAAAAAAAAAATTTTAATCAAGAAAAATATATTGCAAGGCTCAAGTGTCAGCGGTCAGAATCACAGCCATGGTGATGCTTGTAGTGATAGAAATTTAAGTGTTAAGGGAGTAATAAAGTAAAAGGTATAGCACAGTGTTTTTATGTCAGGTCTTTTATCCAACTCCCCAATTATACATTTTCATTTAACTGTGGCTGTCCAGATGGAATGATGCAGTAAATAAATGAGGGCAACAGGACTGAAGGGAGAAGTACTGAAAGAAGAATGAGCACCATCGGCAACAGGCCATAACTTCATTGTGCAGAGCAAACATCTCGCCCTGCAGAATTTGATAAAGTTAATGATTAAATGAGGACTGAAACAAAAGAACAGACTGTATGAGGAAATATTATAAAACCACTTTTTAGGCATACAAAATAGTTACTCCAGCTTACTTTGTGCCTTTCTACTGCTGACAAATGAAGGAGAAAAGGCATTAAAATAAATTAAAAACTGTAAAATCTGAAATAAGAGCTTTACAGCACAGTACTCAGGGTGATACATAAATTGTTTGTGGCAAGTTAACTGTGTTAACTTCTACAACCACAGCGCAGAATCATAACATGCATCAGCTAAGTAGAATAGGCCTGGGAAATATCTAGGCTAGCCTATACATATATTTCTTTTCAGAGCACAGAAAGAATGGCAGACTAATGAGCATAATCTGTGCATGCTCCTGCCAAGAACAGGAATCCATGACTTTGAAGTCTCCTGACAACTGGATACGTCTCGCTGTTAACTACATAGGCAGCCATTTGAAATTAAATTAATTATAAAGTGCAGATGGATCATTAGGCCCTCTAATTAGATTGTTTTCGAGTTTAACCTGAAGGGTGCTGCTATTAACTGTACACCACCCGCTGACTGTGGGAGGTATACAATGATACCAGCATTGGACTCTTCCACTCCAAACAAAACAAGATGTTTGTTTGTTTGTTTTGAGCTCACCTTGAATGCTTGAAAGCAGGAGCACGAACAAAGAATAGATTCCCATGTTTGATCAGTTCACTCAATCATTGATCAGTGCTGACCGAACCTGAAACAAGAAGAGTCTAATCATTCCCTGCATGATTGATCATAAACATATCAAGTCTTTTTATCAGTGTGGCTTGAGGGACGCTGCTGTTGGTCTGTTATTCCACATCAATTGTCCACAGTGAAATATCTCAATCATTATAGGATACACTGCCATCAAATTTGGTTCAGCTCTATTTATGTTGTAAGAATCATCACATCTGTGAGTTTTGGTTGACTGCGGCAACAGTACACCGTCAGAAATAAAGGTACAGATGAGGTGCATTTATGTTCTTTAAGGTACAGCTGCATGGGACATACCCTCAAAAGGACAAAGTTGATCAATAAGGTACTAATATGTTCCTTTTATAGGCTGATAAGGTACAAATAAATTCTGAAAGGTACAGTGATTGTACTTTTGAGAGTACTGCCCCAGTGACAAGCTGTTGGAGCCCTAAGGAAACAATTTTAGTGCATTATTTCTAGCAGTGTAGGTACAGACAGTTATGTCCCCCTGTGGGTGAATTGTAAATACTTCACTTCTGCTTCATCTTAAAAGTACAATTTGTAAAATATATGGATCAAATACTTTAGAAATAAAATTGGGTTTGGACACAGTGTTGAGAACAGTGGAGGCCTGTCGAAAGAAGATGAAGTACACAGGTGATTAACAGCAGCTCCTACAAGCACTAATGTAGGTGAAAACAGGACGTGATGGGGTGGACTAGCAGCAAGTGAAAACAATGTGTAGGCATAGATTATTTTCATGACATATGAAAGAGCCTATTTCAGCATCTTCGGGCGAAGGCAGGGACACCCTGGACAAGTTGTTGGTTAGTTCGCAGGGCTCACATATTGAGACAAACAACCATCCACACCTACGGGCAATTTAGAGTGACCAATTAACCTAACCCCCAGTTTTGCATGTTTTTGGACTGTGAGAGGAAGCCGGAGTACCCGGAGAGAACCCACGCAGGCACAGGGAGAACATGCAAACTCCACACAGAAAGGCCCTGACCCGGGAATCAAATCCGGGACCTTCTTGCTGTGAGGCGACAGTGCTAACATTAAAATGATCCAGATCTTATCACTGAGATCTGTGTAACATGCAGCACTGCACCTGTCTTTGGAACCTTTCTTCCAGGTACAGCAGAAAGTAGCGTCTCCAGAACACAGTCCAAATAACAAATAAATCCTGTAGCGCAGGGTTGTCTGACTCACCTCGGCGCGGTGTCTCTGTGGATCAGCAGCAGTGTCACACACGCTGCTTACATGTCAACAGTGCTGCTTTTTCTTCATGCTTAGGGATCAGCAATGTCACCCAAAACTGCCCCGTTAAACATTACCAAACCAGTGGGAACTTTGCCCCATGCTGCACAGATGTAAATATACAGAGTGACTCAGACTCCAAACAATGCCTCTTGTAGTTCCCCACTCCCAGGGGGCTTAGAAGCAGCCCTCCACCCTCTTCAAATGAATAGATTCGGACACACTGGATGACATATCTGAATACCAAACATGGCAGATGTACAGCATGATGTAGGCCTTGATCATTTTTAGCCATGCTTGCAGCATGGCTCTGGATTGCACTGTCACTCTTATCTTAGCCCACAACTTTGTTTCAGACATAAAAATATCTAATAACTTTTGGATAAATTGCCACAATAATGTACAGACATTCAAGTTAGCCACAGAATGACTCTTGATGCATTGAATGAATGCCACCATGAGTTGAAAGTTTTCGGTTTTAAGTGAAATGTCTCACACAATAAAAAAAAAGAGAGAAAAACAATCTGATGCATTGACACATGAGCATCTGTTATCCATGATATGAACTCCTGAGTTGACTCAGGTCAAATTTATCCTACACTTGGACATATGACCAATTCCTGCAGCCATGAGAGGAGCCAAGTGTAGCCTACATATAATATGCACACTTGGCTTATGGTGCTGAATCATAGTGCTCAAACCAACACTCTATTAATTCAATTTGACCTGACCAAGTCAAATATAATGTGCTACCACTTCATTTATATCTCAGCGTAAATGAATTAGGTTACAAAGCAGATTCATATCAATGTGCAAAAATGTCAAAAAAAAGTATTAGTATTCTTAAATGTAACTCTTAAGCCTCAGTAGTGGGCCACTTTGTTAACAGGGTTCATTAGCTTTAATACTGTAACTGTAATAAGAATATTTTGCTCACAACAGACCATTACAGCATCCATTATGGCAAAAAAAAACAACAGTTGCGTATGCACAGGTGTTAGCAATGATGCTACTGACGGTTGTTACTCTCAGGTCAGACTCAAGATGCTGCATGTTGGCTCATGTCGGCTCTGCCACACTGAATGGAACAGTACCTTTATTAATTTTACATTTATTTCCGCTGCACTTACCTGCAATGTCATGTCAATATGGCTGCCGTGAGGGTCTATTACAGCCTCAGTTGAAAGCATGCTTGTAGACTTAAGAACTCTGGGCAAATAAGTTTAGGAGTCGACAAGAGGGTCGACAAGCTGCATGTCACATCTCATATCTGTTCAGTGACTTAACTAATTCTTCATACCTGTAACAGCAGTAGGCGTGTGTGAATAATAACCAGACGTGCAGGACATTTGGCACGCTAACAACAGTTAGATGGTGCTGTAAAGTGTTGGCAGTAAATGCCGTATGTAATCATTATGGTGCGTGCACCCCACATTTTCCCAGGATTTCTGGGGACGAGGTGTTTGCTTTATTTTCCTGTTTCATTCCATGCTGCTCAGACAGCTGCACAATGTACCACTGATCTATAAATATGCAGCAACAACAAGACTTGAAAATAAAACAAAACATAACCACTGAGAGTTTCTATATCAGTGTACTTTATTGCATTTTCCATTGCATGTAAGTCTTAGTCATGTTTCATGTTTTATTCAACAAAGTGCATTGATTAGACAGTAGTGATGGCCAAAGCCGTTGTTGTGGTGAAGTTGTTCGCAGTCTGTGCATGTTTCTTTCTCATGTGGCCATTAGACGTCTTAGCATTTATACACTCAGTAAATAGAGGGAGCCATAAAGACACAACATTGTTAAAATGACTGTGATAAAACAGAGTTATGAACCTTTTTATCTGATGTAGATGCCTAAAGCAAAGGTATAGTAAAGTTATATTTTGAAAACGATCGCTGCCTCTTCGTTATGAAACTAGAATTTGTAAAGCATGAGAAATGTCTTTGAATGTAACTGAATAACTGTTTCTATCTTATTTTACAAAATCTACCCATTAAAAACCAACTCACCAATAGGCGACTGCGTATTTTCATGAGTCTCTACTAGCAAAATATAAAAATTAGGTCAACATCACAGACTAAAGGAGAAGCGGTAGGTTAGGACTTTGCAGTTCGAGCACAACAGCTTCCAGTGGGATCCAGTGCAGCTTTGAGGATTAGGGAAAGGGGCCATCTGACCGGGCTAAGGGGGATCAAAGCATCAGAGGTCAGGGAGATGGGGAACAGAAGACTCCTTTAGGCTGAAAAACAAGGCAAACAGATTTTTAAAAAAAAAAGAAAAAATATCGTCTCCACCACTGCCACTATGCCTGTGCCACCGAGCTTGCCCGCTCCACATCTGGGCCACATCTGGGCCACATCTGAAGCTCCCTTCATAGGCACTGTCTCAATATCAGACAGACTATGTGTTGTAATTAGGTTGAGATTTGATAGCAGGGTCAAAGAAGCAAATAAAAGCAGAAAAATGGTTTGAATTAACTTTAATCATTGTTAAATAATCCAAAAGCAACACCACAGGGTGATACCAGTTCACTTGGTGATTTACTGCCCTCCAGTGGTAAAGTAAACACCAAAACCAAGCACAGGAGAAAAGCGCTGCGTTTTACCTGGATAGCAGCACATCGATGTCACTGATGTCGCCTGGCTCTAACTAGTCAGCCTCGTCCTCCTGTTAACAGACACCATGGATTATTAACAAAATACTTGCAGGGAATACACTGGAAGAAAAAAGAGGTACACAAGTCTTTAAATGCATGTGCATTCTGTAAATTTGTAATGTGGTCAGGCGCTGGTTTCTGGTTATAGAAAAATGTCAAAAAATTTTGTAAAAGACTGTTGTTGTCTATGTTTTTCCTGCATCAGTCAAAGCGAATGATTCCTGATTCCTGAAACACCACAAGCTCTCCTCTCTTTAAATACAACTGTCTTGCCATCTCTTCTCTCGACAAACACTCCACTAAAATCCCTGGTTCTGAATTATCAAGGCATCCTAATACTGTGTGTGTTTGTGTCCCCACGCAGAGCCGTCCCTTTTATTAATAAGAAAGATGGAGACATTCTCGGCCAAGTCAAACACAGGCAGCAGTTCAGATGTGACAAAACAGCTTGCACTTGTTACTGAGACACTACCTGTGTTTCTTCCACTTCTTCTTCTTCCTATAACAAGTCAAAATAAAAAGAGAGAGAAAGAAAACGTGGGCTGCATGAGTCCATAGTCAAAATGGCAGGAAGGTGAGGACTAGGGCAGAAAATAATCACCTACTGATGTATGTGCATCCTGAGATGACCAAAGTTAGCCAAGAGTGGTGCCTAAGATGGCCACTATATGTGAACATACTACACGTCACTCTCAAGTTTTGTGTAAGCGTAATCACTCCATTCCTGTTTCAAATGCTCCTTGTTGGTACAGTATACGAGTGCCCTCTTGAGGCAAACACACTAACCATGACCAGGACAAAGTGAGCAGTCGTCATCATTACCTATGCTGAAGTGTTGCAATCACTTGAATTTATCCTGTCATACAAGACGGTGAGTAGCCAGCACGCTCATACAAATCTCATGTCACATGTAGCCTATATTTGTGGGGTTTTTTTCCTTTTAGTAGTACCATCTTCCATCTACCATCTATCCTATTCGGAAGTTGTTACATCCACTTAGTTTCAGCGTGCTCTTGGCAAAAACAAACAAAAGCCATGAGTTCTTACTTAAAAAAATAAAAGCACACGTCCCCCCTGTCAAGTCCTGTCTCTGTGCAAATACATAACCAAACTGAAAACTTGTCCAAGTTGTATCTCATGTATGTGCAGGAAGAGTCGAGGAATACAACTGAACGTTGTACCTGTTCTCGAGGCATCAAAACAAAAAAAGTAAAAATACCCAGACAGACTCAGAGAAAGAGGCCTGAATGGATGTTTGCATCACTGGACAGGAAAATACCACATAGAGCCATGTTTTAGTAGATGCCTATCAGTTAAAAACATCAGAGCTGAATGGCAATGAATGCAATTAGATCATGCATAAAAATCACATGATGCAAAATATGGACAAACACTGTACAATGTGAATATACCTCTTGTACTTCAGCCTCTTCTTCTTCCTATGGAAGATAAAATCATGTCATAAGTGTGTGTATGTCAAACAAGGGAAGAGGATCATTTGTTGTACATGGTCCTTATGAGGAATTGCTTTTTTTTTTTCTTTTTATCACATGATGCAAAATATGGACAAACACTGTACAATGTGAATATACCTCTTGTACTTCAGCCTCTTCTTCTTCCTATGGAAGATAAAATCATGTCATAAGTGTGTGTATGTCAAACAAGGGAAGAGGATCATTTGTTGTACATGGTCCTTATGAGGAATTGCTTTTTTTTTTTCTTTTTTTCACAGCATATCCACAGCATATCCACCTATATTTTAAGAAGGTATTGTCATATTTATCATGCTGCATACTATCAGATATCTCCATGGAAACGTTTAGGTTCATGCAGCACAGTGGGGGAAAGAGAGGAAAACCTCTACAGTCCAAGAAGCCTGAAAAACACTAGACACCACAAACCACAGAAACTGCGGTTTTTGCCTTGCTTCTGCAATAGAGGTATAACACAGACGGAGGAGATGGAAAGGATGAGTGGAAAGTGGCAAAGCACAGACAACCAAGCAGAGATTGGAATGTCTCAGAGAGGTAGAGCACTCATCGCACTGTGATGAGTGCAACACCAGGAGCACCAGGAATTCTAAAGTTAGTCAAAGTCTGAAAAAAGTCTCAGGACTAAAGCAGCCAAATCTATGGATCGATTGTGGGTTAAGTCTGAACTCCAGAATAAGGTTAACCTTGAGTTGACTTTACTTTGGTCACTTAAGTTATTAATTGAATATAATGGAATAAAAGTACAATATTTGTCTCCAAAAAGAAACGAAGTACAGTACTTGAATAAATGTACTTACATTTTATCACTGCAACCAAGATAATTGCCCATATTATAAATAATTCCATAATTTTAGAATACGAATAAGGTTGTAGGCTGTAGGGTTAATAAAACACATATCTGTCCATTGTAGCAGTATCCTATCAACCCTGGGTAAAGACTCTTTTTGCTCCTGTCTTTTTAAGAACCCCAGTCTGTCCTGATTGATTAGCTGGCTGTGAACACAACAGGTGGCTTAAACTAAGGATTTCTTACTTTTTTTTTGGGAATTCCATTAAAAGGGAATTCGCTCTCACAGGGTTCCCTCGACATGGTGAGATCTCTAAGAAAAGTGCTCCTGATAGGAGGGGCAAGGAAAATTCAAGCTTTGTCCAAGGGTGTTCAAGAATAAATAATATGGCCTATTTACTGTTCAGTGTGGCCAACTGTGCGTGAACAAGTGCATGTGTTTTGGTTTCAGAAAGTGGGCAAGGCACAGTGACATCACGGTGTTCCTGTGTGGGACCTGAGAGGAAAAGCCCAGAGCAGAAAAGCTACTCTGGATTTTGGCAGCTGGAAAATGTGGGATGCCTGTTTAGAAAGATTTTAAGTGAGTTAATCAACCGAAACTGTTAAGGTGAGCAGATAGGGACATGCTTCCCCGAGTTCACGCAGGGATGTAAAAGAGGAATAACCTATGAGCACTTATTGTAAACCCACTGTACACACAATAGAATACATTTAATTATTGTGACTCATAAGTGTAAGATTATTTATCCATCTAAAAATTATTTATAGGCAATGCTTATGGGGCACAGCCATCGCTGTATATCATTGCATATGTTAGTGGAGGGAGAAAATACACACTTCGGGTTTACAAGCAAAACCACTTGGTAAGGCTGAGAATGTGGTCCTTTATCATGCATTTTACTTTGACTCTTAAAGGGACAGTTCACCAAGAATTAATCACATATTAATTAGTAATCGATCATTAATCAAGAAGATATTTTTCTTATTACTTGTAGCACCTTTATCCATCTTGATTGTCTTTGTTTGATACCTAACTTTTGAAGAAATCAGGTGTGGAGGTGTCTGCTTCCCCCCATGTTTAATAAACTAGATGGAACTATAAGGTATTTGTACTTATTGATGAAAGGCTAGCAAATTAAGCTAACTAATGTTGGTGCTCAGAGAAGGAAAACAACAATATTTACAACCTGGCCTGTAAAAAAGATGTGTCTCCTGCCCTGATTATTCACACTGGACAGTGAGGGTATATTGATAGAAAGAGACTGCTCAGATTGAGAGCTGAGCATTAACTTAATTAATTTCCAAATCTATGTTTTTGTCACTTTGAGCAACACAAAGTGCAATCTGGCTCCAATTACATGTTAAGAAAGCAGACATTTCCATAGGCAATACAGTTGTGTACCAAAATTGGACCTCCCCATCAAAAATAGCATATTTTAATAATTTTTTTAATTGAGGAGATGCAAACACAGTCTTTGTATGGTAATGGTTGTTGGATATGGTAATAAAGGACCATACCATTAACAAACATGAAAGCATAGTTACTTTCATTTCATAAACAGAACCAAAAATAAAAAATATAAAAGACAGTTGTGGCATTTGCTAAGGTCTGGGACACACTCAGTACTTAGTAAGACCACCCTTGGCAGACATCACAGCTTGCCTTTGTATCCAGCTGAAAGTCTTACATACTTGTATGTGGAATTTCCTCCCATTCTTCTTTGCCAAAAAACTGTAGTTCTGCAATATCTTGCTGCCTTGCTATCTACCCACAGATTTTGGATGAGGTTTAAATCTGGGAACTGTGAGGGCAATTCCAAAACCAGCTTGCATATCTTAAGGTAATCCATGGTGGATTTTGAAGTATGTTTCAGATCATTATCCTGTTGTAGAATTCATCCTTCTTACACTTAAACTACACTTAAACTGTATTTAGTGGAATCCATTCTTCCCTCCACCTGTGCAATGTGTCCTGTGCCACTGGCTGCAACAAAAACCCAAAGCATGACAGATCCACCTCCATGCTTCACAGTTGGCAAGGTGTTCTTTTTATAAAATGCTGCAAAGTATAACTGCACAGTCGAATGGTGCACCGCAGCTCCTGACTTTGCTAAGTCTTCCTGCAGGTTTTTTTTGCAGTCAAATAGGGGTTTTGATTTGCATTTGTGACCAGGTTACAAGAGTTTTCTTAGTCTTCCAGATCTGATCTTCACCTCCACAGTTCCCCTCAACTACCAACCCCTAATTATATTTGACACTGTGGAAACTGAAAGCTGAAAATGCTTTGCTATCTTCTTGTAGCCTTCTCCTGCACCTGAACCAATGGTTGCTGAGTGTTTGCAAAGGATTTAAAGAGTCAGAGCAGTTAAAAGCTTTGAAACTGGCACCAGCTGCCACCTCCTGATGACTCCTGTGGACATGTCTAATGAGCTGATTAAGATCTGAGCTTGTAAAAACTTGCGTACACTTAAGGTGCTCAGACTTTTGCACGTGCCACAACTGTTTTATATTTTTGGTTTAATTTATGAAACAAAAAGTAACTACGCATTAATGTTTGCTGGTAATATTGACCTTCTTTCCTTATCCTACCCAAACTGTGTTTGCACCTTTTCAATTAATCAATGGGTCAATGGGTGGCCACATTTTGGCAGACAACTTTATGTACACAACTCTGCAACTGACAGACAAACAGTCTAGATGGATAAATGGTGCTACAGGTGGAAGGTTCCATGTTATGACTTTGATGAAAGTGTTTTGATTTGTTGACACCATGACTCTCATTCGTCTCATCCATGTGATTGTTGGTCCCTTTGACATAATAGCAGCGGTAACGCAATGTAAACTATTTTTTTCCTTTTAGTAGTACCATCTTCCATCTACCATCTATCCTATTCGGAAGTTGTTACATCCACTTAGTTTCAGCGTGCTCTTGGCAAAAACAAACAAAAGCCATGAGTTCTTACTTAAAAAAATAAAAGCACACGTCCCCCCTGTCAAGTCCTGTCTCTGTGCAAATACATAACCAAACTGAAAACTTGTCCAAGTTGTATCTCATGTATGTGCAGGAAGAGTCGAGGAATACAACTGAACGTTGTACCTGTTCTCGAGGCATCAAAACAAAAAAAGTAAAAATACCCAGACAGACTCAGAGAAAGAGGCCTGAATGGATGTTTGCATCACTGGACAGGAAAATACCACATAGAGCCATGTTTTAGTAGATGCCTATCAGTTAAAAACATCAGAGCTGAATGGCAATGAATGCAATTAGATCATGCATAAAAATCACATGATGCAAAATATGGACAAACACTGTACAATGTGAATATACCTCTTGTACTTCAGCCTCTTCTTCTTCCTATGGAAGATAAAATCATGTCATAAGTGTGTGTATGTCAAACAAGGGAAGAGGATCATTTGTTGTACATGGTCCTTATGAGGAATTGCTTTTTTTTTTTTTTTTTACCACAGCATATCCACCTATATTTTAAGAAGGTATTGTCATATTTATCATGCTGCATACTATCAGATATCTCCATGGAAACGTTTAGGTTCATGCAGCACAGTGGGGGAAAGAGAGGAAAACCTCTACAGTCCAAGAAGCCTGAAAAACACTAGACACCACAAACCACAGAAACTGCGGTTTTTGCCTTGCTTCTGCAATAGAGGTATAACACAGACGGAGGAGATGGAAAGGATGAGTGGAAAGTGGCAAAGCACAGACAACCAAGCAGAGATTGGAATGTCTCAGAGAGGTAGAGCACTCATCGCACTGTGATGAGTGCAACACCAGGAGCACCAGGAATTCTAAAGTTAGTCAAAGTCTGAAAAAAGTCTCAGGACTAAAGCAGCCAAATCTATGGATCGATTGTGGGTTAAGTCTGAACTCCAGAATAAGGTTAACCTTGAGTTGACTTTACTTTGGTCACTTAAGTTATTAATTGAATATAATGGAATAAAAGTACAATATTTGTCTCCAAAAAGAAACGAAGTACAGTACTTGAATAAATGTACTTACATTTTATCACTGCAACCAAGATAATTGCCCATATTATAAATAATTCCATAATTTTAGAATACGAATAAGGTTGTAGGCTGTAGGGTTAATAAAACACATATCTGTCCATTGTAGCAGTATCCTATCAACCCTGGGTAAAGACTCTTTTTGCTCCTGTCTTTTTAAGAACCCCAGTCTGTCCTGATTGATTAGCTGGCTGTGAACACAACAGGTGGCTTAAACTAAGGATTTCTTACTTTTTTTTTGGGAATTCCATTAAAAGGGAATTCGCTCTCACAGGGTTCCCTCGACATGGTGAGATCTCTAAGAAAAGTGCTCCTGATAGGAGGGGCAAGGAAAATTCAAGCTTTGTCCAAGGGTGTTCAAGAATAAATAATATGGCCTATTTACTGTTCAGTGTGGCCAACTGTGCGTGAACAAGTGCATGTGTTTTGGTTTCAGAAAGTGGGCAAGGCACAGTGACATCACGGTGTTCCTGTGTGGGACCTGAGAGGAAAAGCCCAGAGCAGAAAAGCTACTCTGGATTTTGGCAGCTGGAAAATGTGGGATGCCTGTTTAGAAAGATTTTAAGTGAGTTAATCAACCGAAACTGTTAAGGTGAGCAGATAGGGACATGCTTCCCCGAGTTCACGCAGGGATGTAAAAGAGGAATAACCTATGAGCACTTATTGTAAACCCACTGTACACACAATAGAATACATTTAATTATTGTGACTCATAAGTGTAAGATTATTTATCCATCTAAAAATTATTTATAGGCAATGCTTATGGGGCACAGCCATCGCTGTATATCATTGCATATGTTAGTGGAGGGAGAAAATACACACTTCGGGTTTACAAGCAAAACCACTTGGTAAGGCTGAGAATGTGGTCCTTTATCATGCATTTTACTTTGACTCTTAAAGGGACAGTTCACCAAGAATTAATCACATATTAATTAGTAATCGATCATTAATCAAGAAGATATTTTTCTTATTACTTGTAGCACCTTTATCCATCTTGATTGTCTTTGTTTGATACCTAACTTTTGAAGAAATCAGGTGTGGAGGTGTCTGCTTCCCCCCATGTTTAATAAACTAGATGGAACTATAAGGTATTTGTACTTATTGATGAAAGGCTAGCAAATTAAGCTAACTAATGTTGGTGCTCAGAGAAGGAAAACAACAATATTTACAACCTGGCCTGTAAAAAAGATGTGTCTCCTGCCCTGATTATTCACACTGGACAGTGAGGGTATATTGATAGAAAGAGACTGCTCAGATTGAGAGCTGAGCATTAACTTAATTAATTTCCAAATCTATGTTTTTGTCACTTTGAGCAACACAAAGTGCAATCTGGCTCCAATTACATGTTAAGAAAGCAGACATTTCCATAGGCAATACAGTTGTGTACCAAAATTGGACCTCCCCATCAAAAATAGCATATTTTAATAATTTTTTTAATTGAGGAGATGCAAACACAGTCTTTGTATGGTAATGGTTGTTGGATATGGTAATAAAGGACCATACCATTAACAAACATGAAAGCATAGTTACTTTCATTTCATAAACAGAACCAAAAATAAAAAATATAAAAGACAGTTGTGGCATTTGCTAAGGTCTGGGACACACTCAGTACTTAGTAAGACCACCCTTGGCAGACATCACAGCTTGCCTTTGTATCCAGCTGAAAGTCTTACATACTTGTATGTGGAATTTCCTCCCATTCTTCTTTGCCAAAAAACTGTAGTTCTGCAATATCTTGCTGCCTTGCTATCTACCCACAGATTTTGGATGAGGTTTAAATCTGGGAACTGTGAGGGCAATTCCAAAACCAGCTTGCATATCTTAAGGTAATCCATGGTGGATTTTGAAGTATGTTTCAGATCATTATCCTGTTGTAGAATTCATCCTTCTTACACTTAAACTACACTTAAACTGTATTTAGTGGAATCCATTCTTCCCTCCACCTGTGCAATGTGTCCTGTGCCACTGGCTGCAACAAAAACCCAAAGCATGACAGATCCACCTCCATGCTTCACAGTTGGCAAGGTGTTCTTTTTATAAAATGCTGCAAAGTATAACTGCACAGTCGAATGGTGCACCGCAGCTCCTGACTTTGCTAAGTCTTCCTGCAGGTTTTTTTTGCAGTCAAATAGGGGTTTTGATTTGCATTTGTGACCAGGTTACAAGAGTTTTCTTAGTCTTCCAGATCTGATCTTCACCTCCACAGTTCCCCTCAACTACCAACCCCTAATTATATTTGACACTGTGGAAACTGAAAGCTGAAAATGCTTTGCTATCTTCTTGTAGCCTTCTCCTGCACCTGAACCAATGGTTGCTGAGTGTTTGCAAAGGATTTAAAGAGTCAGAGCAGTTAAAAGCTTTGAAACTGGCACCAGCTGCCACCTCCTGATGACTCCTGTGGACATGTCTAATGAGCTGATTAAGATCTGAGCTTGTAAAAACTTGCGTACACTTAAGGTGCTCAGACTTTTGCACGTGCCACAACTGTTTTATATTTTTGGTTTAATTTATGAAACAAAAAGTAACTACGCATTAATGTTTGCTGGTAATATTGACCTTCTTTCCTTATCCTACCCAAACTGTGTTTGCACCTTTTCAATTAATCAATGGGTCAATGGGTGGCCACATTTTGGCAGACAACTTTATGTACACAACTCTGCAACTGACAGACAAACAGTCTAGATGGATAAATGGTGCTACAGGTGGAAGGTTCCATGTTATGACTTTGATGAAAGTGTTTTGATTTGTTGACACCATGACTCTCATTCGTCTCATCCATGTGATTGTTGGTCCCTTTGACATAATAGCAGCGGTAACGCAATGTAAACTATGATACCCTTTTCGGCACAAAGCTTACTAGAACCAGTGAAAGAAAAAACAGAAGGAAGCAAAAAAATGAAAAAGGCAAACTGAGGATTAACAGTGGAGGTAAATAAAATATCACTTGAATCTACCTTAAGCTGTTGTAGCTCTTCTTCCTCCTACAAGGAAATCAGATAGGGGGTCAACAGGCTGTAAGGGGGGCAAAAGAGCATCACAAGTGTGCACAATAGAAACAAAATCAAAACTATGAGGATGGTTGAGGCTGTCAGCAAGCAGCTACTGAACTGTGAAGAAATAAGGAACGGGATGTTAGAAGAGGGAGGGGAAAAAGACAACAAATGATAATGACTGTTATGAGTGACTGATGACGAGAAGGTGAAGTCTGGAAGTCAGCAAATTAAAAGAGGAGAACAGATGAAGGGATACAGCAGATCAACCAGAGCACCCTTCCCTGATCTCTGCACCCTAAACACTGCTGACGAGTATATGGAGGGTACAGAGAAAAGAGACAATCAGCAACACACCGTTACCTCTGACTGCAAATCCTCACCCACCTGAAAGGAGCAAAACGAGAGATGGACAAAAGGGCAACGAATGGGTCAAACACAATATGTGTATGCATGAAGAATAAGATTAGTGCAAACACCAGAAGACCTCTGATAAATCGGAGTGAGGGGAACTGAGTCGGGGGGTTGTAATGGATTGGAACACGAAACAAATATGTGTCAGCTCTTAAATGTAGCTGGTTAGTTACTGATTGTAACTTGTCAGTCAATTGTCGATTAAGACAGGTGTATTGCAAAAGTACAATCCTGTTTCCAAAAAAATTGGGTGCTGTGTGAAATGTAAACAGAAAATAGAAAAAGATCATTTGCAAAACATCAAAACCACATATTCAATTGAAAGCAGCACAGTCAACATATCAAATGTTGAAAGTGAGAAATTTCACTGTTTGAAATAATGTCCTCATTTAAAATTTGAAGACAACGCAACTCAAAGAAGTTGGAACAGTGTCATGTTTAACACTTGCATCACATTTTCTTTTACGCTTGGGAATATATATATATATATATATAGCTATCTTTTTGAAAATGGAATGTTTTTTCCGTTCTTGCTTGATGTACAATTTCAGCTGCTCAACAGTTTGAGGTCTCATTTGGGGTGCTTTACATTTCATAAGGCGCCACACATTCTCGATGGGCGACAAGTTACAGGTAGGTCAGTTTAGCATCTGGACTCTCATACTACACAGCCATGCTGTTGAAATATGTGCAGAATATGGCTCGAGATTGTCTTGCCAGACACTCTCTGGAAAAGAAGTTCTCTTCTTGGCAGCATAAATAGCTCCAAAACCTGAATATATCATTCAGCATTAATGCTGCATTCACAGATGTGCAGGTTACCCATGCCGTGTGCAGCAACACACCCACGTACCATGACGGACGTCCATCATTTAAAAAAGATTTTGAAATTGTGACTTGTCAGATCACAGGACACTTTTCCTGTTCATCTCAGATCAATTTCTGGGTCTGGTTATATACGGTTTTTCTCTTGGTACAGTAGGGATTCAACTTGTATCAATAGATGGAGCGATGAACTGCGTTTACGGATGATGTTTCTTTGGAAGTGCACTGATGTTCACTACAGAATTGTGTTTTTTCAATGCAGTGCATCTTACAACCACAAGATAACAACCATCCAATATTTTGAGAATACTTTTTAAATTGTTGTACTATTTTCCAGTGCAGTCTTTAGAAACACTCTCTCTGATATGATCTTTTTATACCCAATGAGTTTACTAACGCGTTTCAAAATCATTACGTTCTGTTTCTGTTTTTAGACTGAATGCCAGCTTTTTTTGGAAATGAGGATGTACCTTAATAACTCTGTATCACCAGGGTATCTCCATTGTGTAACAGTTGTTGATAGTTGTTAAAAAAAAAAAAAACCTCTTCATTGAAAAGTAAAATAGAATGTTATAATAGAATGTTCTTTTTATATATTTTTTTTGAAGTGGTATGTTATATTATATATGGAATGTTTTGTGTTTTCAGATGCTACAAACATAGGAAAAAATAATAACTTGTCAAGTTTTCACATGGTTGCAGACAGTAAAAGGGATGCAAAAAAAACATCCACTGCCCTTGAACACAGAAAGAAGGTTAGTTGGCCTAAAAGCTCCGCAATACACAGTAATTTACAGTCACAATGGGTTTTACCTCACTTCATCATCTGTCGGACACACCCGAAATTAGAGGTTATTAGTGCTGAATCTACTGTAAATGACTGGCTTCATTATCAAGGAAAGAGGATTACATATTTCAACAAATGTCTATACAAATAGATGGATACAGATAAGAGGAAATTAGTTTTTGACTAAATAAGTCATTCCTTTTTTTAGAAATACCACTAAACAGACATGGCTTGGGACTGAAAAAGGTTAGAAAGATTTCCAATCAGGAGTGACTGACCACAAAACAGAATCAGTGAACATCCATTTAAAGTATCTTGCATGCTTCAGAGATATGATTAAAAATGTCACTCATGTTGGTTGGAAGTAATAAAAAGGGTACATGCATATGATCTACTGAGTTCAGGTCTGTCTTACTGCTTGTAAAGATACTGTAGGCTATTGCTGCTGGATTTTGCTTTGATTATTAGCCCCCTTTGACTTTAATATCAAGAACAGGGAAGGCCTCTTCTTACCCGATCATCATCAGCTTCTTCCTGTTAAGAAAGAAAATAAATAAAAATCACTGAAACACATGTCCTTTAAGTGTTTAGGTCAGTTGAGTGTGTTCAATAATGTTACAAAAATCTTACCTGCTCTTCTTCCTCCTCTGTCTGAGCCTGCTAACAGAGGAGACAGGACAGTGTTAGATATCAGGTGTTGAATAAACTGTGAAAATTAAACATTTCCAAAGAATTACTCGATCCAGAGAAGAGGTGAGGAGATGCAGGAGGAAAGGAAAAAATGGAATGTGCACGAAAGGGACAAATAAATCAACAGCGGGGACACTAAGGGAGGGACAAACAGAGCATTCCAGGAATGATGGTAAGATGAGGGAAAAAGCATTCATCTTAAAAGGCTCGTGGGAGAGAAAAAACTATGGGAGGGTGGATGCTGGTCAAGTGCCAATTACTGTGCCTTCAGTGACCTCGTCTGCTCCTTCTACTACCTCATCTTCCTCTGCCGGGGTCTCATCTTCTACTGCGTCTCGTTCCATGGCTTCATCGACTGCAGCATCGCCCTCCTCCACCTCGCCACCCTCACCTTCCTGTTCCTCCTCCTCCTCTGTGTGTGCATCCCCGTTACGCTCCTCCTCTGGAATCTCCTTATTATGAGGTGAAAACAACAACTGGTGGTCAATGAAAAACAAATGAGGTGATTAAAACAAAACTTGCCTCGCAATCAAAGTCAATTAAATCTTCTTCAGAACCTTCAAATTATAAAGTGGAAAATGACTTTTAAAAAAGCAGCATTTTAACATTTTGCGGCCTGGTGGGAATCCTGTAACATAATGAGACGAAATTATAAGGAGTGAAATCCTGCTCATAAAAGGATCTTTCCTGGACTTAAATGTAGAAAGCGAAACAGTGTTAAAGCTGAGTGTGTTGTGTTATTGTGAGCTACGATGTCTTACTCATGCTAAACAGAAAAGGTTAGTCATTGTGAGAACTGGGACAGAGCAGCCAGGAGGAAATTGAGTCTGGTCAAACCTATGGGACGTGATTTAGTTATACTGGATGGAAAGAAACAAATTAGACACAAAGAGGATGAAAACATTGAAGGAAAGAAGCAATAATGACATTCCTATTGAAACATCTAGATTCCCTTCTGCGTGAGTCCCATTTCTCCACAACGAGCGGCTTGTCAGCCGGTGCAATGAAAAGGTTTGACATGAGCATTTCACACAGATTCGGGGCTTGAAATGATCTGTCTGGATCAGCCAATATATTCCAGCCTCCATTGTCAAATCACAGTCATTTTAAACACATTTAAAGCAAAAAGGTTTTCTCCGGATAAAGTCCACTTTAAGCATTTTAAGACCACTTCTGTGATCCGAACAACCACCAGACATGGTGTCAGGTGATGTAACTTGATGGTGAGTGATTCCCATTATCGTCTGTGTATTACTTTCTATAACAACTTAAGATTGTACATTTTCGTGAAATGACCTGACAAAAATGGAATATTCTGTTGTGCAGAATTTCAAAAAGCAGAATGGATGTTTCATTTTATGAGTTCAGAGAACATAACTTTTTGCTACAAGAGTAGAAAAAAGGGAGGTGTGAACATCTTTACAATACTTATTTCAGTCACATCACACAGTCAAATCAATATACAATAAAGAACCCCAGCCTTATAGGAGTAAAAGGACATATTATTTTGTTTTTTGTTTTTATTGGAGCAGATTAGGCAACAGAAAACGGATTCTACCTTTGACCCAGGAGGAGGGGGCAGCCCCAGGAAGGCATACACAGAGTTATCCTCCTTGGCGTCGAAGAACGTGTCATAGTCCTACATGAAGAGGGAGAAAACATTCGTAAACAACTAACTGCAACATCTGTTCTTGCATTCTCATTGTGAACATTTAGTAGAACACGTCTGCACGTTCTAGTCTCTGAGTGCCTACTCCACAGTAGCTGTCTTCGTTGAAGATCTGAGGGGGCAGGGGGATGCCATTGCTGGGCTTCTTCTCCGAGGGGACGTTCTCCCTCATCCACATGCGGTTTTTCTCGTTGCAGGCGATGTCCAGTTCAGTGTACTCCACTTTGAGAGCTTCAAGGAAGCCGACCACATCCTGCTGCTTCTTCTTGATCTGGGAGGCAGAAAAACAACTAAAATCAATACTGACTGCAGCAGGAGGGGAGAAATCTGTAACTATAGCCTTCTGGTTTTATTATTACATTTAAAAAAAACAGATTTAACATGAAAAATAGGTATTTGTTTCAGCATCCCAATAATATGTATCAAAAAACAAGATAAAGTGTTTCATTTGATTTCCAAAGATTGAAATTTTACCATTTCTTCTGTATTATTCCCAGAACACGGTAGGTAAAAAAAAACAATCCACAGACGGGCAAACATGAGCGCGGAGACGTGAAACGGCACCATGTCGCCCCGGGGACCAGCTGAAATCGCTTATTTAGCTCTGCCAAAAGTGGAACCAGGGGGCGAATCCACACTGCGCCGCTTCTCAACACAGTGACTTCAAGATGCAATCACAAATCGCGGGGAAAGACTTTCTTAAAAGCATAAACCTCCCGTAACACTGGCTATGTGGTCTGGGCTCCTGGAGCCCCACTTCTTCTAGAAAACAAATGTGAATCACACCGACTACATGAGACAATTACACAGGCCTGAGGCGCAGATCAGACACATAAATCCACGCATGAAACAAGTCCCGAACACGGCGGCGGGCTTTGGCTGCGCGTCATGAAAGGCAAGTGAATGGAAGTAAGCAGGAAAGTGCAGAAAGTCGGCAGAAAGTCAGCGGCGGGGATCGACGCTTACCGCTGTGGATCCCGACGAAGAGGCGAGAAACACTTTGATCACCATTTTCTTGCAATGTATTTGTAGCGTATGCAACAAGTGGCCTCTTAAAGGAGCAGGCTGCCGGTTTCTATTATTAGAGCGCACACTGCACGGAGACACGGCACTGACATCACACACATACACACACAGCTGAAGTTATTTTGGTCGCGGGGCTCCAGCAGGGCCGGATTGGTGGGTTTGGCCCCGGTGGGTGCTGCTCCGCGCAGACTGATTGGCAACTTTAGCTGTCCGTGAAGTTAGTTTTCAGCACCTCTCTGGGTGCATATATGGACAGAAATAGCACTGAGCAGCATTATACGTTTGTACTAACTTCGTAGAGGCTGTTGTAGAACTGGTTGTAACCTAGTTTCACCCAATAAAAAAATTAAGTATATATTTTTTAAGCTTAAATTCAAATGACATTATTGACCATGCACAAAATTGTGCATTTTCTTTTCTTTTTGAATCACATAGTTAACATAGTTTAACATAACATAGCAACATAACATAGTTTTAAAGCTTGTAGCTGTGTTTCCCACTGCACTTTATTCTCTAGCCAACTCCTTTTGCTTGTATGCTTCGTTACCTTTACACTCAGCAACATGTCTTTAAAAGTAAAAAAAATAAGATAAGACTAGACAAGAAGATAGTTCCTCTTTTCATCCCACAGTGGAGAGATTTGAATATTACAGCAGCAGAGTGTGGAGACAATAGCAAGAGCATTTAAAGTGTCGCACAGTAAAATATAAAAAAGAATATGTAATCAAAAAATAAGAATATGTAATCAAAAAATACATACAAAATATGCACAAAATCATGAATACATGCAGATATATACTGAATTTTGTTATTTTGCATGGTTTGTGCAGTTTTACGGTGAGCAATGCTTGTTGTGTTGTCTAACAGCTGCAGGAAGAAATGACCTGCGATACCTCTCTTTCACAGATTTTGGATGGATCAGTCTTTCACTGAATGTGCTCTGCAGCTCAGTAGTGTGTGTTGCAGAGGGTGGGAGTCATTGGCCATCATGGATAACAATTTAGCTATCATCCTTCTCCCTCCCACAACCTCCACAGGTTCAAGAGGGAGTCCCAGGACAGAGCTGGCCTTCCTGATCAATCTGTCTGGCCTCTTCCTGTCAGCTGCTATGATGCTGCTCCCCCCGATTATCACAGAATGAAAAATGGCTGATGTCACAACAGTGCCAAAGAAGGACTTAAGAAGTGGGCCCTGCACTTCAAAGTACCCCAGCCTCCCTGAGAAAATAGAGTCTGCTCTGACCCTTCTTATAAAGTACTGTGATGTTTGAGTCCGGTCCAGTTTATTGTTCAAATGAACACCCAGGTACTTGTAAGATTTCACCATCTGATTGTCCCTTCCCTGGATGCTCACTAGTGTTAGAGGGGAGTAGGAGCGCCTGGTAGAAATGGTCGTGGAAGTCCACCATTTTCCAAGTGTTGATCTGAAGGTGGTTCAGCTAAAACCAGTCCACAAAGTCCTTGATTAGTCCTCTGTACGACCATCGTCCCCATCTGGGATGAGGCCAACAATGGCACAGTCGACAGGTAACTTCTGCAGATGACAGGCAGTTGAACTGTGGCTAAATTCTGCAGTGTACAGTGTGAAAAGGAACAGAGCCAGAACTGTTGCTGCGGGGTCCACGCTGCAGACAACTCAGTCAGACAGAGTCCCAGGTTTTCATGTACTGTGAGCGGCTGCTCAGGTAGTCCACAATTTAGCATGTAAGGTGGTGGTCCACTCCTGTGTGCTCCAGCCTGTCCCCCAGGAGTGCAGGCTGTGGCGCCTGGCAACTTTAAAAAAAATAGAAACAAAAAGCTAATTATTTGCTAACCAGGCTTGACTGAAAAGAAGGCTCCCATCAAAGACAACAAAGGCAGGTTTCCCCTCTATCCTTTGTTATGGGGCTGCATTACTTAAAAATGCAGGCAACATAAATTGGAGCATTTAGGTTAAATGCAACTCACTAAGATTACAGGGACCAAAAGAGAAGTTTTATTGTTGTGTTTTAATGGTCCCAGAAATGGTATATGATTGTATATTATTGATTTTAAGAGGGAAAGGATCTCCTAAAGCATTTTATCTCACTCTAAGTTCATGTGAATACTCCTCTTTTCCTGTCAGAGTGGAAAAGCTGGTAAAAAAAAAAGTGATGTG
>KV751336.1:1444462-1486349 GCA_001698575.1 Mola mola
AGTCCATCCAGACTGTGCTGTGGTACCAGCTCAGACTTTGAAGAAGCTGGGTCACAGAAATTCGGTTAATATATTAGTAGCAAAGATGAAACAAAGCCACCCATGGCAAAACAAGGCATTTTATTTAACAAGCTAGTATGTTTGTAAAGACTGAAGATCATACAAGGCTGCATTAAATATGCATTATAATACAACAAAAAAATAGATTTTTATTCTTTGTAATATAATTTCATTTTTTCTAGTCCAATGACATAAAGTACAATTCTATACTCATCATTTTTTTAATCACAGCAAAAGCAAAAAGATGTACAAAGTATATAAAGTGTGCATAATCATGATATTTGAAATTGTATTTTATTTACTATTTATTATTGTTCCCATTTCCCAGACTTTGTCTATAACGCGAGGACGTAACGTGACCATTTTTAATCAAATTGTCGAGAAATGAAATCAACAACAAAACAGTGGCATATGCGATCAATAATACAACTAATGGGCAAGTGAATTCTGAAAAACAAACAGCAATAGCGTGGATAAAAAAATAAAGAAAATAAATGGTCTTTGATGTGGGATTAAGGATTGTGTTGCCAAACGCGCCGCTGTAACGTTCCAATTTCTTTCATGTGGGATTAAGTCGTATATATAAGAGCTGTGGGCTAATTTAATGATTTTAGTGAAGTATTGTGGAATCAACAGCCAACATAGCACATAAAGCCCTCGGACTCAAACAGGAATGTTCAAGGTATTCTTTTGGTTTCCTCACTCTTACTGCTGGATGTTAAAATAACAGGCGATCAAAAGAAACTCGTCATCGCGTTGAATAAAATAAACATCCCTAGGTTTAAATAATTGGTAAAGGATTGTGATGTTGATAAATGTACACATGCACGTTCTTCTCTCTTGCAGCCTGTGGACAGAACTTTCTCACTGCAGCTGAACGAGGCCCGGAACGAGATCAAGACGCTGAAGAAGGTGCTGCACCGCCACGTGGTGGCGCTGCAGCACTTCCAAAGCTTAGAGGGCAGCCTCCCGCAGGTGGGCTGTCTGTCAAGTTTCCAGGGGTGGAATTTAACATAAAGGCAGTATTTACATGCACATTTGAGTGTTTCAATGTTGACAACTTCGTACCTCTAAAGCTGAAAACGGGTTTGTGCTTCTGAGTTAATGAAAAGTTTATTCTCCCAGGACAACCACACTACAACTACTGTATGATGCTTTTAAAGAAAACAATGGGTTGCTGTGGCTTAAATAAACAAAAGATAAAGGGATTCAAATCAGCTCAAGTTTACAACAGTGAAAATAAACAGCAGGAACGTTAATCCTAAAACATCATTAGGCGAAAACACTGACGGAACATTTTACTGCAGAAATAAGACATTCACATCAGTACCTTTTTTTATGATTACACTTCCATACATGTACTATTTTTACTTGCATTTTATAATTTTCACAGTGCAGTTTAAAAGCCGTTCCTTTCTGTGGACTGATTTTTTTTACCTGATGTTTCTCTAATGCATTTCTGATTCTCTGCAAGCATCTAAACACATTATCCTGACGCCACCTCAGATCCTCACCAAGCACAGCAACGAGACTCGGGTCCTGCGCGGAATGCTTCGCGACACCCGCTCCTGCCGCAACAATCTGGCAAGAAAGCTCCACACCACGGAAAACAGGCTGCTGAATACAAAGGACAGTCTCCAGCGCCTACAGATGCTCACCCACGACCACAGCCTGCTGGACAGGGAGGACCTCAGCCGCAAACTGAACAGGGCCACTGCTGAGCTGAAGGAGAAGGACATGAGGATAAAGGTACAGTGGAGCAACAGGCTGGGATGATGTTGGGTGATCAGGGTTAGAAATTTGTAGGGGAAACAGTGTCATCCATAAATCCTATAGAAATACTCTACTGATGTTATTTTATTCTATTAACACTGTATTTTAGGACTTGGAGAAGAATCTTGAGTTATGCCAAGGCTCATTTAGTCGGCAACTTATCACTGAACAGAAAAAAATCACAGAGGCGAGAAATATCTCCTTCTGTCTCCAAGGGCAAATACATCAGCTACACAGGGAAATTCAGGTAAGAAGCAAGGAGTAAGGAAATAATCTTAATACCAATGTCATGAAACAGTGGTTTCGAGCCCTTTGTGTATACCCCACACAGGCTAGTCTGATGGACTCAGTTGTTTAACAACTAACCTCATTAAACTTGATGTAATAGCACATGTTACAATAACTTTCACGTAAAAACCTGGAGGCAGTCCATTGTTATTCCAGTGGCCAAAAATAATCAGCCCCAAGTCCTAATGGCGACAGGCCAGTGGCCCTGACAAACTTCTCAATTACACGGTCCACCTGCTTGACACATTGCGGTCTGCATACGGGGCTGGGCCCAGGTTTGAAAATGCCACTACCACACTGCTTCATCTTTGTTTATAATCATCTCGAAGGCAAGATAACACATGCCAACCTTTTGTTCCTTAATTGATCTGATTATCATCTGCCTTTTATATGATCCAACCCCGTGTTCTAATTGACAAGTTCATTAAGTATTTAAAACTAGATTTTAATCCTCTGGGCTGGGTTCTTCATTTTTTCACCAACAGAGCACAGAGTAAGAGTAAATGGATGCACATCAGAGGAGTTGTCACCATCCACTGGATCTCTTCAGTGCTGTGTCCTTTCACCCCTCCAAAATATTCTGTACAAAAATGTCTTGTCAGAGCTGATTTGAGGAACGCTTTATTTAAAAATTTGGCTGATAACTCCGTTCTTGTCAGTCTCCTACTGAGTGATGAGAAAAGCCATGGTCCTGTTGTTAATAAATGTGTAGACTGGGGTGACAGCGCATGTCACCAAGACAAAGGACATGTGCATTGACTTCAAGCTCCAGCCCTCAGCCTCTCAGAGCACAATCAGGAAGGGACAAGTGGTAGATACTGTAGAGAGCTACATGTACGTCGGAGTCATAACTGACAACAGACAGCTTCAACTTCTGCTTGAACACAGAAAAGATGTACAAGAAGGGGCTGCTACGTATTCACTGGCTCCTGAAATTGTCAGTCGCTTCTTAAAAAGACCCTTTTTTATTCCTACATCGAGTCTGTTGTAGCTTTACTCTTGATTCGTTGGTTTCGAATGTTATCCTTAAAGACATAACGTCACTTTCCAAAAATTGTGAATGTGTGTAGCAAAATCATGGCACTGCAGCAGAGTGCTTTATCTGACCTGTTCTGTAGGCAGGGTGGAAGAAAGGCCGAAGTCATCCTTCGTGACAGCTGCCACCCCTTATACAGTTCCAGCTCTTGCCCTCAGGCTGCTGGTATAGATTAGCTCCTTGATATAGAAAAACACCTTCATCCACACAGCCATCTCTCTCCTGAATGCAGAGGAGGGGATGAGTCAGTTAGCCCCCTTAGGCTGTGGGCATTCTTTTATTATTATTATTATCATCATGTTACACGGATTTTATTATGTTATTTGATTTATCTATTTTAAATGCTGACACCACGACAGTGTGATGTGTTTTGTCAATTGTTCTTATCTCTGTATTGGGAGCCCCTTTTTCCCCCCTTTCTCTTTTCCCCAGGACTCCTTGTCTTTTAAATTATCTTGTTTATGCTTGTGCTTGTTGCAAAACCAATCGTCCTGCGGGAAAGATGAATAAAGATGAGTTGAGTGAACGGAACATTCATGAACATTTTTAGTTAAGTCTGGTCAATGTTCCTTTCATGGGACAAGCACATTGATTGGCAAAAGCTGAACATTCCAGCCATTTATCCACAACTTCTAACTCTGTATAGATTGTAAAGCCCACGGATACATTGTGATTATAAGATATACAGTACATGAAGCCCACATATAGGAAGGCATTTTTGAAAACTGAAATTTTGCTTCTCCATTTTTAAAAACAATTATATCCACACATGCTCACTCCTCAAAAATATTTTCAAGCACATGGAAACACAAAAACACTTTGCGAAGTGCATTTTTGTACTTAACTTTGCACTTAAAAAATGCACGCCAGGTCAACAGGCTGCATTTTAACCGTTAACTGCAAAGCCATGTTGGCCAATCAGAAGCATAGACAGAATATCATTACAGGACGCTAACAACAATAATATTTATCTATGTATAAGCAAGCAAAAAGTCCAGTTTGCAAAATTAACACAAGCACAGGTCTGGCTAATCTGCCATTTCATATAAACAAATTATAGCTCTGCGCAATAATATCGATTATATTTACAGTTCATTTTACTACTTTTTCTCTTAAATGAATTGATCAACCTCAATTTATTATCAATGCCTTTATTCCACTGAACTCCTTGGCATGTCTTATTTTATTTTGGCTAAGGTGCCTGGATCATTTTTGTTCCACAGAGGACTATTCACTACACTGCTACTGAAGGTTTACTGCTCTGCACTGGCACACTTCCTGCATGGTGGTCACCACTGACCAGAACACTAACAATCCTTAAACTGAAATTTTATCTAACATTTTTGGGCAAATTTAAAAATGATAATCAGAACTGTTCATGTCATGTTTGCATTAGTTGCTCATTTGAGGTATGTCAGACTCTTTGTACAGTGGATCTTTTGTTTTCTTCATATAGGATTTACAGAGAGAACGGGAAAAACACAACATTTACTCCCAAAGACTCCTGCAAGGATTTAGCAAAAAGGGTAATCAAATAACACGATATCATATCAATCATAACAGGGGACTCAAGCTCATTTGGGCCAAATCCCCACACTTAGACTTCTTAACATCTTTTCTGGTTTACAGGCAGAAAAAGCAAAATTATTCAAACAGATGAGGTAATCCATCCCCCCACTGAGGCTATGAGTCTTTTAGATTTGGAAATTGGGGAAGAGAGCGAAGAGGAGACTGAAGAGAGTCTGGAAGAGCAAGAGCAGAGCTCAGAGGATGAGGTATATAATTTAAATACTCCGTAGGGCATTTCACTTGTTTGCCAACATTTACTCAAGTTTAAATGTTTATCTACGAAGAATATACTGGAGTCAATTTGACATTTGAAGATGATTCTCCACCTCTGAGGACTTTTCAGATTAAGAAACGCATCTCCAAAAATTAAGATATTGTGGAAAAGTTTTGATTCAAAGATAAACTTTCATATATTTTATATTTATTGCATGTGGACTGAAGTGTAATTTTGATGATTATCGCTTACAAAGTTTGTGTTTGTTTTGGGGGTTTTTTGTAGCCGCAAGCCACAATTTTCAAAATTTAAAGTGGTAAAATGCTTGAGATGTTTGGTATACATGTCATGGTTCAAAGAATATATTATATAGTGACTTTCTTAAATAACTGATTAAAAAGTATGATATTCTAATTTTTGGAGATACATTATATATTTAAGTCAAATGTGAATTTGTTTCATGAAGAAAATAATTGTTCCTTTCATACTGATACAGATTATATACCAGTACTATAACAATTTGGTACAGGAGTCTTCCACTCCAAGTACAGACATATCGGCAAATGTCCCACTAGAAGATCTCCAAGATACTGACACAATTTCTGGTGAGTGGTTTAACATTTCATACAGTATATTGAAACACTAACACAACTTTACAGTTGTGTCTTTCTTAATATATTTTCATTTTAAATAAAAACTTAATAATAAATAAATGTTAAAGATATATAAATATAATATTATTCAAATATATTATACTGTATATGCTTTGTATATATATTCAAAGCAAACACAGAACGGGGTTGTTGGAACTGAACGTGCTTTGTTATCAGGTCACTCAATATTCATCTAAAGAAAACAAAAATTGTTTATTTCCAGACACCAGTGAGCGCAACAGCTCAGTGAGCCAAGGAGATCAAAGTAAGGGAGACGGTCTCAATGAAAACGAGGCATCAGAGTGTGAAATGGAGGAACATGAAAGTGATGTGCCTTGCATTGCTCCAAATTGTCTGAGTACATCTCAGTCTAAGGGAAACTGGTGCAAACGTGCTAAAAATAGACGCCACTACACCTTCACGCAACCTACTGAGAACCTGCACAAGGGAATACCTGCTTACTATAGCATGGACTCGAGGAGAAGTGGGGACAGCCCCCACACAGACGGTTTCACACGGGCCTGCTGTGCCTTGCCCTCTGTGTAAACATCCCGGAGGTGTAATGAAGGGTCAAGTTGTTATGCCACTGAGATGGTATCGGATATACTTAAAGCACCGACTCCACTGTCTGTAGTCCACTGATAAAACATAAAGGAGGCGCTTAAGACATATACTGGAGCCAGCCATCAGAGGGTGATAGAGGTGCTTTGGCTTTACTTTTGGAGAACTCTCATTAAGACAACATTTACAAACAGTCTGTGGTATAAACGGAGTGAGCTGGAGAGGCTGTGACGTTTTGTCGTGTGTGACCCACAACCTAGCGATACGAAAGAACAACTGAAATGTTTACAAATTGAAAATGCAAGGTTTAGGAGCGACTTATCCTCTGAGCAAAGAACTAGATTATCCGACACACAATAGGAACCATAACCGATTCTTATTTCTGTATTATTCTAGTGTTTCTAAAGTTCTGTTCGGCATGCATATAAACCATAACATCGTCCAGCACGCTGTCATACTTACCTCTTATTGTGGAATACCAGCTCTCTATCGAAAACCACACTTTGAGCTGACATTATGTTGTTGCGGTGTTGGTTGTAAATAGACAAAGGCAATTGAGAGAAGGGACTTCATTGTGGCGATATTTTACAATGAGTGTAAAAAAGGCTACATCAGCACTGGGGATAAAGGAATGTGCTGTTATCACGGTTCAGTGCTTACCTCGGCTTTGGGCTCACGGTTCTATATGAGTTTGGTACTACAGGAAAAAGCAAAAAATCCCAGATACTTGGTTTCAATTTGTTTATTTTGAACAGACAGTGGTGCAAATTACACTTTGTTCCATTTGGTAACATTTAGGCCACGGCTCCACCAAGTAGTGCTGCTCAGTTCAATTCGGCATGCAGTTTTGGGGTTTTTTTTTGCATTTCCATTGTCAAACGCTGTGAATGGTCCCCTAAAAAAAGGAAGTGTTCCGTCTTCCAGTTTTGTCAACCTTCACTTGGTGACTAGTCGAAAGAATTCGCCGCAGAACTACATTTTTGCACTCCTATCGCCTTTTTCTGCCTAGCTCATGATTGACACATTTGGGTGACGTCATCTGATATGTGTTATCATGCTGGACATGCTGGACTCGCATAACATACAGCTGCCTTACAACGTCAACGCACCATCATCGTCCTATCCATCAATCGCTCTCTGCTGTCATAGTTCATTCAAACTTCCCAACATTGATTTGAAACAAGCAGGCGGGTCTTGTAGCTCTTGTGTGTCATCTGAGCTCACAATTCGTGTTTTGGGTTGGTGCATACAAGGTGTCTTTTCAAATTTTTCGCCAGCCCCCCTCTGGACTGGAGTGTGGATCGCCTGTGACTGTCTCATGTATTCCCCATCCGACTGCATACACCGAACCGTCACGTCACTTTGGTGATGGTTTGGGATGAATACATGTAGTTACACCTCTACCAAATTCTGATTATTACATTTGAAATATCTTACAAATTATATTATTATAGAAGAGCTGTTCTGCATGTAATGTTTTTGGATTATGTAAGGGATAATCAACAAGTAGGTGTGCACTAAATGGTTTAAAGACACGCAAAGAATACACCGATGCAAAGCAGAATGTGAAGTGTCATAAAACCATTTAACACATACCTACATGTTGATTTTCCCACTTACACCATCATATTATATATATATATACCATTATTTTGCAAATATACAATAAACAATATACAATTAAAAGCATTTGCAAGTTTTGGTTGAGGTTTTGCACTCAAAATAAAGGTTATGAAGAGTCTACTGTTGTCATGAGGATGAATAATTCTAGTCCCATTTACAATCAAGTGTTTAATCATAAATTAAAACAGGGTGAGGTAAGCGAAGGTGTTATCCATCGCTATAACTCATGCCAAGTATTAAAAACTTGAAAAAGTGTACTTTGTAGCATTTAAAAACCTTTTCTATGAGTAGTATTGTGAGTCAGTGGAACAAAATTGAATTCAATGTGCACTCTGTGTATTGTTAAATGATAATACAGTTATCTACCTACCTACCTACCTATCTATCCATCACCTGGCCATTATGCCAGTACAAGTACAGTGGTGTCAAGAAGAAGAACTAGTGTTTTTTGTGGTAATGTAAATGGTATGAATGTAGATTTTTTTTCACTGGTTTAGGTGCGTGTTTTTTAATAAACAGGATTACAGTGCTAGTTAGCTTGCTGCTTGTTGTTTCTAATACCCCTTTCTCACTGGCCCAAAACACCACTATACTCCGACCTCCCCATATGTGAGGTTGCAATGACCTTTGATCTTCAAAATTTAACCAATTCGCCCTCAAGTCCAAATACAGGTTTATGCAGAATTTGACAGAAATTATTCAAAAATCCCTCAATGAATTTTCACAAATTGTGCTTACAAGATTTCAGGTCATATTCACAACTGTGGCCAACATGAGGAAGCAATGACCTTGAACTTTGACCTCCAAACTCTAATCATTCTTGAGTCAGGGTGGACATTTGTGCAAAGTGTGAAGAAAATCCTTAAAAGCATTCTTAAGATATCACATTCACGAGAATGACCCAGAGAGACGGACAGACAACCTGAAAAGACAAAGTGCAAACGCTGTTAAATTCTCTACGATATATGCTCCCCAGCAGTAAATGCTTACCTTTCAAGGTATTTTTTTTTTTCTGTGAGCTCATATTTCAGCTTTCTACAAGACTGGTGTGTGTGATTTTTAAGTCAAGTTCATTCCGTGCAAAAAAGAGCACAAGTTGGCACCACCTGATGGGTGACACAGGAACCACAGAGCCAGCTGGTTCTTTCTATGTGATGGAACCTGGTATTAATTACAAAATGAAACCAGTTCCCTCTTGTTTGTCCTTTCAGGGACCTTGACCTTTGACTTTGAAACCCCAAAAGTTAATCATCTATAGCCACTGCCAAATGAAAGCTGTGCGATGTCTTTATATTTTTTAATTCCTGCAATATGTCTTTATGTCTTTTTGACCTTTCTGTGACTTGAATCTTTGACCTTTGGCCACCAAAATTTATTCAGAGGCCAGTTTGGCCAAGACACACCTTTGGTGAAAATTTTATTGAAATCAGTCAAGTAGTTTTGTGTAATTTTGCTGACAGGGAAACCATTTTTAGTTTAGTTCAACAATACAGCTGCATCGCCATGGGGGTGCGTGAATGTGCCTTACATCTAAATGTAAAAGTGGCCCACCCAGTAAAATCCTAAGGAATATGAGTTGGCAGCAAGTTCTTACGTTAACAAGCTGCGCAGTCAATCTTTTTTTTTCCCACTGTTGGCTTGATCAAAACAAGCAACAAGGTGACTGCTTACTGGCTGACTGAACAGTTTACCCCTTCTTTCATTTGAAAAAGAGTTAACATTCTGCATCATCGTGAAGCTATTTCATCAGTATAATAAAGATACAGAAGGTCCAACTTTTGTAAAGTATGTTCATTTTTTAGGCTCATTACTTAGTTGGGGCTCAACCAGTGGCACTGCTGATGTGTTACTGAAGCCCAGGTTGCATTGATAGCAACCTTAAGCTCATCTGTATTTTTGGTTTGGATGTTTTTCATTGTTCTCAACAACACCCCACAGATTCTTTGTGGGGTTCAGGTCAGGCAAGTTTGTTGGTCATTCAAGAATAAGAATATCATGGTCAAAAAACCATTTGGGTAATAGTTTTGGCACTGTGGGAAGGCACTGAGTTCTGCTGGAAAAGAAAATCAGCATTTCCATAAACCTTGTCAAGAGATGGAAGCATGAATCTCCTGGTAGATGTCTGCGTTGACTTAAGGCGTAAAAATTAACCAACACTAGCAGAGGATATGGCAGGGGGCAGACACGCTGGAGAGATTATATCTCTCGGCTGGCTTGACAACCTCTTGATGTCCCCCCCCAGAGCAGTTGGTGGAAGTGGCTGGGGGAAAGGAACATCTGGATCTCCCTTCTCAGACTGTTGCCCTCGCGATCCGCATAAACGCCAGAAAACAAAACAAGAGTTACATTTAACTTTCATCTGAAAAGAGGACTTTGGACCACTAAAAAACAGTCCGTTTTTTCTCTTTGGCCCAGTCTGGCCCTGTCTCTGGTTCAGGAGTGGCTCAGTATTGGGAATTGTAAAAGTTCTTCCCTGAAGACATTAATGCGTGGTGCCTCTTAGTGCGCTGACAGCGTCCAGCCGTTGTAAAGACCTTACTTCTTGACAATCCTCCTGAGGCTGTGGTTACTCCTGTTGCTTGAGCACTCTTCCCTTCCAGTCCACCCTCCACTAATATGCTATGATCAGCCATCTGCCAATAGACAGCCTTCACAGCAATGACCCTCTGTGGCTTACCCTCCTTGTTTCGATGATCTTCTGGTCAACCGTCGAGTCAGCATTCTTCACCATGATTGTGATTGTTGATTGTTACACAGTATTTATTCTGTTGGAAAAGTAATTTACTTAAACTCAAAAATATTCAGATGCTTTTTTTTTTTTATTTTTTGAGCTGTCGGCCATACAATTCAACATTGAAACATAAAAATGCTTGAAACATTGCAGTTTACATGTACTGAGTCTACAATATACTACATACTGACATTCATAACTTAATAAAAATAATGAACTTTTTCATGACTTTTTATTTTTATTGATGCACCTGTATATCCCACACAGTGGGCAGTCAGATATTCTACGAATTTGATGGGTGCAATAGATCAAATTTAAAATGACTTACTTTTACATTAGAATTTTACTTCAAGACAACTACAAGACTTTTTTTTGCCAGTTATTTCCCAAATTAAAGTATTACAAGGTATACATTTTCACTCTTTTATTATCCTTTCTTAAAAAGAAATTTCAACATTTTCCAATCATGTTTGGAAATAGTACACATATATTCAAAACATATCTATAATTAACGTTAAATTAAAAAAAATTAAATGACCAAACTACTGTGCTGCAACATGAAACAACCAATGCCAAAATGCTCTGCATTTTTACATGTTGACTTGAAGCAGCTGCCAAAAGAAACTGACAAAACCGTGACTTTCAGCAACAAAATGTTGAGCATTAAGTTTAAAATTGTGTATTTAAGTAATTTCTCTAGCTGACAGCATGAAGACCCAGTGTAACTACTTTGTTGCAGACTACCAGCCAGCATGTGATTCCCACTCCACCTGAAAGGAGAGAACAGCTGTCAGTGAATGAATAAATGAACAGCTGGAGCTAAATAAAAATTTTAAGAGAGGGAAACTTTTTAATACATCAACACTGGGGGGAAAAAAGGATCAATGTAGAGCCAGAGGCTGTGTCCAACATCACTCCTTACTCCCCATATAGTGCCCTACAATTAAATATGTGTTCATCATTTTTTGGTTGTGTCGAAATATATAGTGTGAAATATTAACCCCTATGTAGTGCAGTTGAGTCTCTCACAGTACATTGTGAAAAGCAGTTTACAACCAATGGTCAGTACAGACCATACAGAATATGCTATTAAAAATTTAGATGATACATTTCACCAGTTTCTGAGCAATGTAATTTGTACATTTTTATATGTATTAGGCAATTATTGCAAAAAACAGTGAGTGACCCAAGTTGCTGATAGTAGATATGGTAGCCTTGAACATTACAGTCAAGTTGAGACATTGCAAAGTTAATACTAACACTAGATGGGGAAATAAATGTAATTCTTCAGTAGCAAGGTTTCATCAGACTACCACATGAAAACTTGAGAAATATCAGTTTTTCAATTTTTTTTTATCTCTTTTGGCAACAACAACAATGTTGCCAGCTTAATTCAGCTGAGTGGGAGAATCACCTCTTCTCTGGGACTCTTTTCATTATGCAGTTAATAACATCTTACTGACATGGTTGTTCACGCTTCTGAGGAGTTTTTGAGTTTATCAGAAGTGTTTGAAACGTTCCAGGCATCCATGTAACTGTCCAGAGGTCAGATTGCTTGCAGATGCCTGTGGATGTTTTCTGGGGGTCTGTGTCGAGTCCCTTTTAGATAAAAAAAAAAAAAAAAAAACCCCCCTGCCACTCCTGTTGGAAAGGCCACAAGACGCTCCACAGGTGCAATCCATTTACAGGGAACCACCGTCACTGGATCCGAATAATACTTCCATATTAAGGAGATCATCAGGGCAGCCTGACACATAAACAAAGAAGTATTTTGGTATATATTATTATTATTATGTATTTAATTTGTTTGTTATGCTAGCACCATCAGTGTTTGTATTTAAGTTCTGAAAACGTAAGAAGGATTAAACATGATTATTTTCGAATCTGTGACTAAATGTATTTTTAATTCTACAATATCCACCTACCTGCAATATGTAAAAGACTATGTTGACAACCCATTTCATTTTTGCTTGTTGAGCCGTCCTTGATTTCACTGCAAAGGTGCAGAAACAAACAAGGTTTAATACTTCACATTCTTGTGGAGATGCAGCCTTATTCTGTACTAACCGAGAGTAACCTACTAATCAGATTCCTGCTTCTAATTCATTATTTAACTCACAATTCTGAAACCATGCAAGCTGAGCATTTTTTTTTTTACATTCTCAATGTGTTTTGAGCAGTCACTGCACCCACTAGCTGAAGGGGGGAGGTTCATTCATTCATTCATTTTCTACCACTTATCCCGTTAGGGGTCGCGGGGGGGCTGGAGCCTATCTCAGCATCTTTGGGCGAAGGCGGGGGTCACCCTGGATGAGTCGCCAGTTCATCGCAGGGCTGACATATAGAGACAAACAACCATCCACACTCACATTCACACCTACGGGCAATTTAGAGTGACCAATTAACCTACCCCCAGATTTGCATGTTTTTAGAATGTGGGAGGAAGCCGGAGTACCCGGAGAAAACCCACGCAGAACATGCAAACTCCACACAGAAACGTCCTGACCCAGAATCGAACCCAGGACCTTCTTGCTGTGAGGTGACAGTGCTAACCACTGCACCACTGTGGGGGGAGATTGTGAACCAAAAATCCTCAGCCAACCTTTCATGTGCATGGGGGGGCGGGGGTAGACTTTTCATGACTTTTGATTTTTAGGTGAACTGCTCATTTAAACTGTCACTGTGCAGTTAAAGAGACCAATCATCACCACAGAATCATTCTGAAAATGCTTTGCTCTGCTGTATGTGTGTCCTACTAAAATTCTGTTTAGTCAATTCCCGTCTGTGAACAAGACAATCGTGAAGCTAAAGGTAAAGGACAAAAACAGGCAGCAGCTGTTCCCAATGAGTGCTCACTAGGTATGTTGTCCAGAACCTCCAGCCACTTCCCGTGGTCACTAACGGATGGCGCTGTCTTAACAGGAAAAGTGATAGAACAATCTGTGGATCCATGGGTGTGAATTGAAGAACGGGAACAAAAATGCCAACATGCCCTGCAATACTTCATTTTTAAAGCATAGGTTCAATCTTTGTTGATATTGTAAATGGTATGTTGATTGATTGCCTTGACATCACAATTTCTGCTGTTGCTGGGATTCCCCTGAGGTCATGAATGTAAAGTAACTGAAGCTCTTCAATCCATTCCTGTTAATACGGTTCACATATGCACTCTTGTCAAGCTGTCTATCCATTCAAGTCAGTCGAGAGAACTACTTCTGTCTCTCACCATGTGTTTTGAGCTTGTCCGTCATCTTGTTGATTTTGCGCTCCAATCTGGCATATCTTGCAAACTCATCCATCATGCTGATTGAGGACTGCTCCTTCTTCATTTCCTGGATTTCAGCCCTCATTTCACTCTCCTGCTCAGCATCCTTCTGCACCACCTTTGAGAGCTTGAATGAAGGAAAACACAATTAAAAAAAAACACAATATACAGTAGCTGATGTAGGCTGTGTTTAAAGGTTTCAATCATACAGTTTAGAAATGATCAAGCTCAACAATAAAGTCTCTTTGCCAGAGTTATATGCTGCATTCATTGATGTCGAAAGGTCGGGAGTTTCCAAATTGGGAGGTCATTCTTCAGACTTTATCATATTAATGTGATTTGAGTTCAGAGAGTTGGACCATACGGATGCTTTAAAGAAGATAGGTTGCATTTTAATGTTAAGAGTGTTTAAAAGCACTTTATATTACTGATTTTGAAAGACACTCGCTACACCAGTACAATCCCTAATCAAAGTTTGAATCAATATTGAATATGTGAAATTCATAAACATTTTTAACATTAACCAAACATTGATCGATACCCTTGATATTTCTATATTTATGACATAAATACAGCAATTGTGTTATAAAACTAGAAACATTTCCTGGCAAAAATACGTCTGGATGCTGTATGGTGAAATAAAACTACTAGAAGCATTTGGTGAAAAACACATTCCTGCAAAAAGCTGAATATTTTCATAGTTTTATGGTTTCAATAGGTGAAAAAAACATAGAAGGGGCAGCTTGCCGAATAAAAGGGTGGAACACTAATAATAGTAACGATGAGGAGAAAAATAGTGTGGATGCTGTGTGCGTCAATAATTAGCAGAAACTTGACTGAAGTGCAGACAGATGGGAGAGGGACAGAAAAACAGGACAGGAGACAAGGACAGAAGAAAAGTGATCGACGGAGAGGGAGAAATTATGTCTTTAATGTCTTTTATGTTAAATAAAAGACTTCATTGATCATTAGAGAAATTTGCAGGTCAAAGCAATGTCAATGTGGACGCTTCAATACAGCATCCACTCGTATGATCTCCGAGTTCCCGGGGTGTTTTCCTGACATGACAGGCCGTTTAAGTGAATTTTCCCAGTGGGAAAGTTTTTCCGATTACACCGCCATTACATGAACGCCGCATAAAACTTACAACTCTCGTTTCGATAAGCTAGCTTCAGCAAGACCGAGAGGCTATGACACAACAATAAGGTTATGGAGTCTTGATGGAGTCTTTCCTTTTGAACGATAGGGCACCAATAAAGTGTCCCAACTCGGGAAAACCCCACCCTCTGACTGTGACAACAGCTATTATTTCAATCTACCTATTAGCTTTACAGTTAGCTAAGGCACTAAGTCAAAGGATCACAATAGCGTGTATGTTCAAAACAAGTGTCTCGTAGATCCAAGAAAATTGCTACCACTTACGAAAGAGGATATGGTCGGCAGCAGTGTTTTAATGAGATTGCACAGAAAAACCGACCCGAGCACTAGAAACCACGCATAGCCCGTCGCCATGTTTGTTCCTCTTCCAGCCAACCAAGCTGCTGCAGCTGCGGAGTTGCTGGGCTCCACTGCCTCAGTCACGCCGTCGTTTACCCGTTTCACGTTATGCAAATAGCTAAAGGGAACCGGGGACTGCCTTCTAGAAGCACAACACCTATCAACTCATGTCCCAAAGTGACACACAGCACAAAATATGTAGATTTATGGACAACTAAGTCGTCTATTATGCGACTAAAACGCTTTGGTATAAACACTGTATTTTGTCACACACGCTCATAATAAATATCTCATGACACCTCCTTATATTTTCCCCTCGTTTCACGTGCCCTGAGAACAAGCCGTGATGAAAAATATAGCTGGTGTTGACTGATTGGCATTAAATCCTGCCCACACAGGTAAGATGTTATGGTTCGAAAATGTGTAGCCTCCATGTCAAAGCCAATCAGTGGGAGCGAGGGGCGGGGCATAACTCTGCTCGGTAGGTTGGTAGGTTAGGGGCTAAAATGTACTGAGAGGAGATCCAATCCGGTTTTAGCTAGTTCTACTACTGGTCGGACGTTTATGTTAAGTTACACACAGTTCTGGATGTGTAGGCAAAGGTGTGGACCTGGCTTTGACTTTATCTGTGAAAGTTTTTTAAAAACCACTGCCAAACAACTACAAGGAACAATGGGGAGGAGAAAGGTGAGTACCTTGCATGGGATATGATACATTCTAGTTGGTAACATTAGTTAAACCGCGCTGGTTGTGTTTCTGCCTCGCTATATTGGAGCTTTTACCACCGAATGAGCTGTATTTAGTGCTATGTCGTTTCCGTGAGTGTGCTTGAGCCCACCTTTGCTGAGCTCAGGTCTGTCTAGTCGAGCTTGTTACTATAGGGAAGTAGTGCCTTTTCGCTCAGTGCAAGTGTGCCAACAATGCGTGCTCCCGTTTCGTGCCACCACTCCGTGCTTCGGCTGCCAAAATGGATACCTGGCTCTACTCTCATTCCGTTTTCGCTTCAAATCGTGTGCGCAGATAAACCACGGTGCTGGTGAAAGAGTTTGCCATTTCAAGGATTTTTCTTCCCGGTTTGCCTCCGGGTATTTGAACATAATCCTGGTTGTACGTTTCAGTATTAAGGCAGTTCTTGCACTTGCCCTGAGGGTATGTAGACGTATTTTGTGCTTAGATTTTGACTGCAGCCGGCATGTCTTTTGAGTCTGCAGTATTTAATTCCGGAGCGTCACGGCAGCGGAAACGTCCTCGACAACATCCGACACATTCGGTTACTTTAATTTAAATCAGTAATAAAATTAAGACTGTTTTGTTGAGCTCAACAGGAGTTTGAAGTCACGTTTGGAACACGGGGTCCGTTATGTTGAAACGTGGAGCCCCACTTCCCTCTTCTCCACATTGCTGCAGCTGTGAAACGACAGTGCTCGCCGGGAATGATCTAGAGCTACACCTACACCCTTTTAAGTCAAATTTAATTAAGACTTCCCACTTTAAGGTTGCATAAGTCCATTATGACTTAAGGGGAGGGAGAGGTCCCCCTCCCCCTTTGCACAACACACCCACTTTTCCCTCATGAATCCTTGTTTTCCCAACAAAAATGTTCTCTCTGTCTCTTGCAGGCTACCGGTGATGCAGATGCTAGTTCAGAGGTTAGTTTTTAAGTTGACACCCACAACTATTAGAAATGGATCTAGGCATCTAAGTAAACAGGTTGTGACAGGGTGACTTTTTACAAAGTGAAGTGTGGGCTGAATTTGATCCTGCAAGTGAAGAGAACGGTTCTATTGGAGACTTTTAATCACTTGCTGTAAATGTACAGGTCATGATCAAATCATGGTCAGTTTCAGGAGCTGCATGGCCTATAGGGGGCACAAATGGCAGTGTAATATAATTAAAATGTATGATATCTCACTATTTGCTGTTTTGTTATATGGTGAGGTTTTGCTTTCAGTCTTAGTTTTCTCTGTCACAGATGCTGTATTCATTACTGTCTGTGCCTCAAACATTTCAAATGTACAAGTATTTGTCATTTGCAAAAGGAGAGGTTTGTTTATTGTTTTGTTTTTGTTTTTTTACTTAGTTATGAGTCTGAATGTAATTTGACACTCAGAAGTTGGTTGCTTTCAGGTAGTTTTGTTTAATAGGCTTTTTGAACTGAAATGTGGTTTTTATCAATGTAGTTAGCTTTTTTTTCCCGTGTTAGCTCTTTAATATTTTACATGTTCTTCTACAGCCAAAGAGAAAGTCTGAAAGGTTGATAAAGGTGAGTTCTACAAAATGATACTTTGAAATATTGCCTATTGAACTGTTCTATACAGACACGCTTTTGTTTGTTTTACAGAAAGAGACACAGGCAACACCACAGCCAGAACAGAAAAAGGTAAAAGGAGAATCTTCAACAGTAGAAAGAAAGAGGCTGCATCTGTTTAAAATTAATATTTCTGTTCTCTGTCAAACCCACTTGATGTTGATTTTCACACTGCTTGCTTTCAATGTGGCAGGCAACTCCTAAGACCAAGAAGGCGAAAGAGCCAACAAAGGCCAAGCCAGAGGAGGAGAAAAAGAAGGAAGAAGTTGAGGCAGAGAAAGAGAGTACTCCTGCAGAAAACGGGGAAGCCAAAGATGCAGAGGTTTGCCTCGTCAAACTTGCAACATGATATTTCTCTTGTTTTGCATTGTAGCAGTGCTCAGTAGGTACCGAAATTATAAAGAATGTTTTCTTCATCCTCCAGCCGACTGCAGCAGCAGACGAGTCAGGTGACAAGAAGGGTGAAGCTGAAAATGAGGATAAGGCAGCAGAGTAATGGAGACACCCAAAACAACTCGTCAATGCTCCCTGTACCTTGTTTCTTGTATAATGCAGAGGTTATTTTTTATCTACTATTTTCCTAAGATGGATGTTTTTAGGGATGCGACTGCAGAAATGTGTTTTTAAAAATTCAATCTTTCATGGCTTTTTTTTTTTTTTTTTTTCTAATTGTACTTGTTTTTTTTCCTATATCTGGCTTTTTAGTTTGCCCTTTAGGTATTAGTTTCCTCTATGAAAAGCTATCATGCCTATATCAGGAGTTTGATGTTCAACTCCAGGAGAGTTTACATGAGACATTCCCAAGATGTCTTAAAGGTTTTTGTGAAAGTTGTACTTTTATGGAATATACATCATGATACTGTGTGTTTTGAAAGGGAATAGGATGATTGAAAATTGTCTGTGCTAGGTAAGTCTTGTCCACAGCATTCTCTTTAATCATGTTCACTAAACTGGAATTGTTTGGGTTTATTCACATATCTAGTGTGGTTGTTTGATTTTTCTCTACCACTGTACAGTTTCATTCTCTTTTTTTTTTTTTTTTTTTTTTTTTTTAATTTTTTTTTTTTTTTTTTTTTTTTTTTTAATGTTTCTATATGATTGGTATAAGCTGTCCTGTCCTGTATTTATATAGCGCTTTTCTTGTCATTGTTGACCACTCAAAGCGCTTTCACACTACAGGTTTTGCATTCACACATTCATACACTGGTGGCAGTGACTACCTCACAGGTTGCCACCTGCTCATCAGGAGCATTAACCATTTACACACACATACACTGATGGTGCAGCATCAGGAGCAATTTGGGGTTCAGTGTCTTGCTAAAAGACACTTCAACATGTTAACTGCAGGGTCTGGGATCAAATCAGGAACCTTGCGATCACTGGACGACTGCTCTACCATCTAAACCACAGCCAATTAAATTGTGAATTTCTCTTAAATTATTGTTTCCTATCATTTATGTGTTGTATTTCTTCCTGTTTTTAGGGGATGCTGTAATTGGTGTCTCACCTTGAAATTAATGTGAACAGCACAGACACTAGCAAATTAAGAAAACATCAGTTTGACGCACTGCAAACGCAGTCCAACAGGCATGCAACATTTGACATAGTCAAATAGATGTTTCTGGGGTACATGCCAGTTTTGTACCCATCTGACTCAAGTTAAAGCCAGCAACTTATCGGGGATGTTGGGATAAGTTTTTTTTTCAAATTATGACTTAGTATGCTTTTTTTGTCGTGTTTGCTGAATTGGCAGGCTGGCTGAACAACATATCTGACTCCTCACTATTTTATTAAAAGAATATATAGTATTGTGTTTGCACAGGTTGAGTAATTTTTCTTATTTTAGTGTTTTGGCTATTTGCATGTGCTTTCTTAAGTTACAGTGCATTGAGCCACCTTTACCATATTAGTTATAACCCTCAAAGTGGTAGTACCAAATGATCTTCAATAATGACACAAATCAGACAAAACTTGCCCCACTGTTTGCTATACTGTCCCTCAGATGCGTCGACACAGAATAAATAAATAATAAATAAATAATCTCTTTGAAGAGATAAGAGGGGTTCGAAGTAAACCCTGTGCCAAGAAATGCTCCAAATCTAGTGGTTTTAATGTCCCCCATCCTCAGTATGTTAGTGGATCTAAAAAAATAAGTAGAATATGGTGGGAAAGTTATTTTTTTTGTAAGTTAATACAAAAAAATATTAATAATTAATAATTATATTTTGGTCATGTATTTGGGAAAGTAGAAATCATAATTGAGTCTAAATTGGGAGGATATGCATCTGTTCTTTTGATGTCTTTTATGCCACATAAAAGACATTAAGGTGATCAAGGAAGAGAAACTTGATGAAACGAGTTTGTACCAGATGCAATCCCAACTTCAACCACAACACAGGTTGCAAAGGCAGAGTGGCGCTGTCTGTGTTTTGGCTCAGACGGGCAGACGAAGAGTAGTGAAAACTCCGATTGATATGGTATCATTCTGAAATAAAAGAATGAGTAAGAATAAGTCTTGAGGCAGGGATTTTGCTTTTAATTCCTTTCTCTTTTGGCTTTAACTAGCTTTTTCAAGGAGTCACCACAACAAATCATTGTCCTCCGGCTTTCCCTGTCCTCTGCATCTTCTTTTGTCACACCAACCATCCGTATATCCTCTCTCACCAAATCCATGAATCTCCGCTTAGATCTTCCTCTTTGCCTCCTGCCTGGTAGCTCCATCTTGAGCATCATTTGTCTTTGTCTCCAAAGTGTCCAATCTGTGCTGTCCCTCTGATGTGCTCGTTCCTAATCCTGTCCGTCCTTGTCATTTCCAAAGAGAATCTCAACATCTTTAGCTCTGCCACCTCCAGTTGTCGCCTGCCCTTTAGTCAGTGCCACTGTTTCCAAACAAAACAACATTGTTGGTCTCACTACCTACCCCCTTGTAAACCGTTCCTTTCACTTTTGCTGCTACTCTTTGGTCACACATCACTCCTGACACTTTTTTCCACCCACTCCACCCTGCCTGCCTTCACTTCTTCACCTTTTTACCAAAGTCCCAGATGCTCTAAACAGTTGACCCCAAGTACCTTTTCTACCTCTACTTCCTGTAACCTCACCTGTAACCACACTTGCCTCGTTCATTCACACACACATATTCTGTCTTTCTCCAAGTGACTTTCATTCCTCTTCTTTCCAGCACATACTTCCACCTCTCCAGGTTTTCTTCCACCTGCTCCCTCCTCTCATAACAGATCACAATGTCATCTGCAAACGTCATCATCCACAAAGATTCCTGCCTGACCTCATCTATTGGTCTGTCCATCGGCATAGCAAACAAGAAGGGGCTCGGGGCCAATCTTTGATGCAGTCCTACCTCCACCTTGAAGCCATCTGTCACTCCTACAGCGCACCTCACCACTGTCATTCTTCTCTCAATACATATCCTACACCAGTCTAACATACTTCTCTGCCACTCCTGACTCCCTCATACAACACAGTTCATCCCTTGGCACCTTGCCATAGGCTTTCTCTAGATCCACAAAAAGACAATGCAACTCTGTCTAACCTTTTCTATATTTCTCCATCAGCATTCTCATAGCAAACATGGTGTCTCTAATGCTCTTTCTTGTCATGAAACCATACTCCTGCTCACAAATCATCACTTCTTCTCTTAGCCTCACTTCCACTACTCTTTCACAAATATTCATTATGTGGCTCATCATCTCTATCCCTCAGTAGTTGCTACAACTCTGTACATCACCCTTGTTCTTAAAGATTGGCACCAGCAAACTTTTCCTCTATTCCTCAGAAATCTTCTCACTGTCCAAGATCATGTTGAACTGCTTTATCAACAAACCTCTACTGGTACTTCATCAGGAACAACTGCCTTTCTATTCTTCAGCCTTTTCAAAGCTTCTCTCACTTCATCTTTAGTAATCTTTTTAGCTTCCTCTTTCACTTTTTCCACCTCCTCCACCCTTCTTTCCCTCTTATTTTCTTCTTTCATCAGCTCCTCAAAGTACTCCTTCCATCATCCCAACATGCTCTCTACATTTCCATCCTGTCCTAATCTCCCTAACCTGCAGCACATCCTTCCCAGCTCGATTCCTCTGCTTCGCCAGATGATACAGATCCTTTTCTCCTTCCTTAGTGTCCAACTTCTCATACAGCTCATCATATGTCTTCTGTTTAGCCTTGCCACTTCCCTCTTCGCATTATGTGTCATTTACTTGTATTCCTGTCAAATCTCTTCTGTTCTTTTACGATCCCATTTCTTACTTGCCAACCTCTTCCTCTGAATACTCTCCTGTACATCCTCATTCCACCATTAAGTTTCCTTATAATCCGTTCTCCGTCCAGATGACACACCAAACATTTCCCCAACTATCTTCCTTATCACTGTTGCTGTAGCTACCCAGTCATCTGGCAGTTCTTCACAAAAACTCAGAGCCTGTCTCAACCCCTCCCTGAAGTCCTCACAGCAGTCTTCTTCACCACCAGATTCATCCTACACACTAGCATCCAATGTTGTCTGGTTACGTTCTCACCTGTCACCACCTTGCAGTCTCCAATCACTTTCAGATTGCATCGTCTACATAAACTGTAGTCCACCTGTGTCCTCCTCCTCTTCCCTCTTATATGTCACCGTAATCCTAAACTGGATATATATAGAAAGGGAATAGCACAAACACAACAATTTAGAGGGCCCTTATTTTGAAATGCCACATCAGATTGCCCTGACACTGACTGACACTCTGAGGTGATGTACTATCACTCTGTAGTAAAATTAAAATTCCAACTTCACGTATTTTTCAACGATTTTTTAATACGCACACATGCGTACTTTGGCTAGGTAGCGGGTGCTTTGGGGTGTCAAATATAAGGGGTTTGATGGGGGGTGTTGCCGGTTGCTGCCATGTGAACGGGTCTGCCCCTAATCTGACCGTAACCAGGGTAAACTAAGTAACTGGAATATTTGTGTGCATGTAAACGTGGTCAATGTTGAGTGTATGATTTGCTAACTCGCCATGATGATAAGCATTCAACCTATATTAAACAGTATTGTGCATACATGTAAATGTACTAGTACTTTTGCTACTTTCATGATGCACACTGTTATCAAAGCACTGGACGCAATATGTGTACCTCATATGGTCCGTTACATCATCAGCTGGCTGTCCCTGAGTCTCTATGATGGCTTTCAGCACACCCATTTACCATTTCTCGTGTAGAAGGGACACTCTGTAGCCGTTATGCCCAGAGATCACACATCTATGGCCTCATTAAAGGGAATATCTAACATTACTTCTGGTGCCCTGTACGAGAGAATCTGTATCGGGACATCTAACTTAATGGCAGATAATTGGTTGTTGTGTCATGACAAAATTAATCAACTTGACTCTTACAGACTGCTGGTGGCGGTCCACATCAACAAATCACAGTGAATTCAGGTGGGATAGGGCTCCTGTGGTTGCTGGTGAGGAATGAAAATCTGAGATGGGAAGAGTCCTGGTTCAGGAACTTAAAGATGTTTTCCTGATCAAAGAAAAAAGTTGCTCCACTTATCAATACTGTAACTGCGTGGATCCAAAAATTACAGCCACATCAGTGTGCCTATGTCCTTTTTTTTGCATTGTGAATAGAATTAGAGTGGCTCTAAAGACTTATGGTTTCCATCTTGCCTGTTACAAAATTGTAGATTTAATTATAACAACCAAACGCGCTCAAAAGGATGTCCATCTTTAAATGGATGATAAAAGAGTTCGGTTTACACTTGCTTTACATGTGACAATTGTCAAGAGATGACTTTTGCTGTGAACCGGCATTATAAAATTGAAGGAGTGTACCCAGAGGGTGCTAACCTCTGCCAAATCAGTTAAATACCTTAAAACCTATGCCCAGCAGCAATAAATTCTTACCTTTCAAGGCAATTTTTTCCTGTGAGCTCATATATTAGCTTTCTACCAGATTGCTGTATTGGTGTTTTTTGTGGTCAATTGGTTCAAAAAAAGGGCACATGGATCCACCTGATGAGTGACACATGAACAGCAGAGCCAGCTGGTTTTCACTATGATGGACCCTGGGGTTAGTTTCAAAATGACATCTATTCCTTCTGGAGATATGTATAAAATGTGTTTCATTGACCTTTACCTTTGACCTAGAGAGCCCAAAAGTTAATCATCTAAAGCCAGTGCCAAATGACACCAGTTGGATCTGTCTATGACAGTTCATTCAGAGGAATTGGCGAAAAAATGTATTTAAAAAAATGTGTCTTTCACCTGTCAGTGACCTTGACATTTGACTTTGAAAGCCCAAACGAATCCGTAGCCAGTGCTGTCAGCTACAAAATGAAACCAGTTGACCCTCTTTATTTCAATTCTTTCTTAAGTTATTACCTTCTAAGTGACATTGACCTTTGACGTTTTGCTAACAAACTAATCAGCTGTAGGCTGGGTCAAGACACACCTTGGATGAAAACTATCAAAATTGGCCAAGTAGTTTTTGTGTAATCCTTTTAACAGACAGACAAACAAACATATGCCCTCATATGCACTGAGGAACTCTTGGTGGTCCTTCTTATTCAATTCATTGTACATGTTGGTTTGTTGTACTTTTCAAGCTGTTATTGCAGTGTAAAACAAGACAGAGTTTTATGACTACAACTGGGTTTAATTTATTTGTTATGTCCTAACAAGAAAACAACATTCTGGCATTGATGATATCACTATCATTGCATGTAGGTCCTACTCCATCTAATGACGTCAAGAGCCTGGCTCTGATGACGTCATATCAAAGCTCCTAGAAAGCTATATTCCAGGCTCTTTGCCTTAAAACTAAAAGAGGGGCACTTGTTTCTTTGCCGTCCAAAATTATTGATATTTATTTCCTTTTCACATGTAGAATCGGAAGCATGCGTTGAACTAAAAGAATAGGAACGTTGTTACTTTATAGAGTAACACTCTAGTCTTTTGTTGAAAGTGCTCCTCCCCACCCCCTTTTTCCTGTGTTCCTCTGCTGTGGCGGAAGTTAGTGGTATCGCTGAGGCCTTATCCTTCCAATGGCGACTGCAAATAGGCTGAATAGAAAGCGGGAGCAACCGTGGAGGGGGTCAGAGCGGTGTAACTGAAATTAAATAAATATATTTTATTCTTTGTAGTCGTAAAATTAGCCCAAAATTTGTTTCAACTCTCCGAATTACGGCCGATTCAATGGCCAAAAATCGGAACATCTCGCTCCTTGAGTCGGGTAAGCTGCAGAAGTGAACCCTTGTTGATAGCTCAATTTAGAACGATATCGCTCGTGTTGATAGATATACCAACCGCATTTGTCACACTTAATGTCTTTGCATATTCAATTTCAGAGTTGTATTACTTGATATCTCGTTTTCTAACAACGGGTCCATGTCGGAGAACGGCTGAGGTGAGTTGGCGTGCTTTGACTGGCGCTGTGTGTTGTATACCCAAATAAGTAAGACTGAGATAGTTGATAATAGAGTTATTAGATCGAGTATAATCTGAATTGCCTCTTAATCCACCACAGGTCCTGGTGAGTGAACTAGAAGAATATCAGGTGTGTATCCCTGCTAATACTGCTGCTATGCTAGCAGCTATTGGTCTTGACAGAGTAGCATAAAACTTGCTTCCCTCGGTCGACTTTTTAATACCCCTGTCTCACTCTTTTGACATCACCTGATTTTTTTTTTTTTTTTACTATCTTAACGTTCACCAGCTGATGTTTGCTGTAGTTACTCCGTTTAATCAAAAACTGTTTTCGTCAGCTCTTACCAGGGAGATTGGATTGGCTGGGCGACGAGCACCCGAGAACATATGAAGATGTGGTAAGATTTAACGAAATATCAGCACCGTTAATTGTCGGTTGTTATTGTCTTGTGACAGGGGGACTCCGTCCACGTTCTGTTCTTGTTTACGGTCTTTGTTCTTCTCCCTGTTGGACTACTGTTTCGTTTCTTTATCTTTGGATGATTAAGGTCACAACTCATTCCCAGTAAAGTATTTTTTCCGAGTGATTTGAGCAATGGTCGTTCCGAAAATGGTATTTGTTTCCAGAGTTAAATACTATTTTGCTCAGACTATTCTGCTGCAGATAAGGTGGGTAGTTCGGCGTCTTGCTACGTCGAGACGGTTCTGCTAGCCAATCAGAGGCCGAGTTGCGCTGTCTCTGCGTCATTTTGCATGTGACCTGAGTTGTGATTGGTCCTTGAAAAGGGAAATTGTTTTGCATAATAAGCAACCCCTTTCGGGACTGGGGTTGAGAAGCACATGAAACCACAAACTACCCAGACGTTCCTTTCAGATGAAATGTTGAGGCAAACTGCCGTTTCTAGAAGTCTTTAAATATATGATATATAAAATCCTGTCAGACATTTACACCTATGTGTGTATTCAGCATTATGGGGGAAAAAAAACGTTTTGATCATGTCATCATTTTCTATTTTTGTCTTATTCATTGTTTTGTGTATATTAAAATAGGAAATAATGAAAAATGATTATCACCAGTTTTGACAACCCAGGGTGGGTGACGTCTTTAGCGTGATCTTGTTTTTAAGCACCATAAAACCTGAAAGCATTCAGTTTACAGTGAGGATCAAATGTTTACGTTTAAAGTTTGGTATTTTAGTATTGATAAATTATCAACACAGCTGTTGATTTGACTGGTTGTTGTAGCAGTAACCAGTGTCATTTCACTACTGTCTTTGTTTGCCCAACAGATTGCAGCTAACAGACATATTGCACCAGACCATTTGCTTCGGATATGTAAGCAAATTGGACCAATTCTTGACAAAGAGGTGCCATCATGTGTCCCAGGTGTACATTCCCTCCTGGGGTCTGGAAAACAGTCGATGCTTAGGACCGCAAAAGGTATAGTCTTCATAGTATTTCTGTTGATAGAAAATTATAATGAGTCTTTTCAGAGTTTCTTAATTATATATGAAAAACAGCAATAACACATTAATAAGATTTGAGTTTCACATAAAGGTTAGGGAAGAGTTGAATAGTTGCTTGGTTTGTCCATTCTCTAGAACTGATATTGTCCTTTTCCCTCAAACAGCTTGTAAGTACTCGTGAATACTAAGCTGTTTTTTTTTTTTTCGTTTTTTTTAATGTTTTTCAGACTGCGACAATGCGCGGTTTCAAGCTTCATCATATGCAGCCCTTCACCGGGGCAGACCACCAGAGAGGCCTTTGAACTGCAAGAGACCTCTATATATAGGTAGGTCTAGCTTCATTCAGTATTTCTCTGTGATTTATGAAAAAAAAAAAGTGAACCACACAAATGGATCTGACTAGAGGTAGTTTGTTTTTACAAGGTTTTCACAGGGTGTAGGCTGATTTATTTTTTTTCCCACACAAGGCCTGAGCATCCGAGTTTTGGGAAAATCATTTTTTTTACAACATGATGTGGATTGAAAAAAAAAGGTAGAATTCAGCTGTAAGCCCACAGCAATTGGAAGCAGAGCATGTAAACCAAGTGGGAGCAAGCGGTGAGCGCAAGTGGAAGGATTTTGGATATAGAGCAGAACTTTTTTTAAAGCTTGATTGTTACCTTATGTCTCGTTCCATCCCATGGACTTATTGATCATAAGTCATCATTTCATCTGTAGCTTTGCATGGATTTAGTGTTTTCTGAATAAGTCCAGAGTCTTCCTGTTCACTGTTATTGTCAAAGTGGACCTTTCCTGTTCCTTAGGGTGTAAAATGAATACTTAATTCTTAAAAGAATAATGATTTGATTATTGGAATAATGCCTTTTGGATTGTTTGTTTACCCCCCCCCAAAAAAAAAAAAAAAACTCAGCTAGGCCTTAAATGCTTGAAACTGTTTCATTTTGGGGCAGGAAGAAGTTAAAGCAAATAAAAACCCTGTGGAAGTTGTTCTTGTTTGTCTTAGATTTTGTTGTTTCACATAGCAACAAATACAAACCAGATGCATCAAACTTCAAAACAGCACCGATGTTAGTATTTACACATCCAATTTGATTTGGGGATGGCATATTTAATCATTGAAGCCGTTGACTTCAAGTGACCCGAGTTTCAAAATAGAGAATAAGTGAGCGGAAGTCACAATATAAGTTAAAACCTTACTTTCTTTGATGCCGTGTTTAGAGGCATATGTTTTTTTTGAACACTTGCTGTACATGCTTGGATGAGTGTAAAAATGTTAGCCTCTTGTATTTTCATGTGTTTCCATTCTTCCTGTGATGATAATGCTCCTCCCTTTCAGCCAATGGTCACACCCACTGTATTTGTGTTGATCCCACTGTTGTTGCAACCCTGTAACTTACATCGCTCCTTTCTGATGATTCTGGCATCTTATCAACAGTGAAGGTCCTTTGCGGGAGAGAGCTGACGGGAGCACAACGCTTCAGCTCCATCAATCCTGTCAACAACTATGAGCGCATGCGTCTACATAGGCGGATCCTGGGACATCTGTCCGCAGTGTACTGTATTGCTTTTGATCGCACTGGTCTCCGGATCTTTACAGTAAGTTGGAATCTGTAGGAAAAAAATCCCCAAACAAAAAAATAGCCTCTGAGTTGATTTTCTATGATCACTGCGTTTTTGTTTGGTTTTACCCTTTTATCGCGCAAGCTAATACAGAATTGTTAATCCACTACATTTACACATTGTAGACTCAAGTGACTCACTGTGCATATTGAAAATATTTTGGTCACATCAGAGCTGCAATTGGAGAGGTTTTATGTTCCATCTACTAATGAATACTAAGTTATTTTTTTCTTTTTGTCAGGGTTCAGATGACTGTTTGGTGAAGATTTGGTCTTCCTTTGATGGAAGGCTTCATTCGACATTGCGAGGACATTCTGCTGAGATCACAGACTTGGCGGTTAATTATGAGAACACACTTATTGCTGCGGGAAGCTGTGACAAGACCATCCGCGTGTGGTGCCTTCGTACCTGTGCCCCAGTTGCTGTGCTGCAGGGGCATAGTGGATCTATTACCTCCCTACAGGTAAAGCTTTCTCATCATGATATACCGCCGTTTTAGAAACAACTGTCCTGGCATGATAAATCAGCATTTCTGTTATAACAGAACCTGTGATGGAATTTTTTTTCTTTTTTTAAAATACTGTACTATGTCTGTGAAGATTCTCAGTCATCCAGGTCATGGTAGTCTTGGTGTTTCTTCTGAAGGCAACTGGACTTAGAAACTACAAGAGGTCCAGTTGCCTTCAGAAGAAACACCAAGACTATACTGTACCATATTTCTGTAATGAAGCAAAACATTGGATAGCAGAACATGTTTTTGTTGAGTAGCCAATACCTGAAATAAAACAATAAGGGGAGGTAGTAGCAATTCTTGCAAGGTCATATTTTATTAAAAACCAATCTATTTTCCTCGGTCTTCATTGCATCTTTTCTTTATCATTATGACAACTTGCCTCCAGGTGTACAACATTCAGTATGCACGTTATGCTGGAAACATACTGTTAGCATGGTCGTCTATGCACTTTTATTCCTAAAGATAGTTTAAAAATGTTCTCTGGCCCAGTGTATTTTTTTTTTCCAACCAGTGTTAATCTCATGCCATCACTGGAAACTGTCAAAATTATTAGGGTACATAAAAAAATAAAATTAGACTTGAATGAATGTGTTGTATTTGCAGTTTTCACCATATTCCAAGGGCTCAAAGCGTTACATGCTGTCGACTGGGACTGATGCTACTGTTTACTTCTGGCAGTGGGACGTCAACAACATCAACTTCAGGTTAGTGCTTCTTTACTTGACCCTTTGAAGGTTAATTGAAAAAAAAAAAAAAAAATCTGTAAGATCAGTTTGTTGATCCTATTGGTTGTGTTTTAGAAGTATAGGGCATGTTTTTATTGATTGAATAGCCCTGACAACGTAAAAGGTTTTTAATTCGTTACCCTCTAAAGATTGATACTGATGACATTTGAAAAAAACATAGTTTAGTGTGTCGGTATTAAGGGGGCTACTAGCAAAACAGTTAGACATGCTAAATGTGTTGACTACATGTAAATTGTAGCATTTCTTATGGAAATCACCAATAAGCCTACAACCAGGGATAAAAACCAACCAAACTGAGTTGAATTTTTTTTTTTTGTTTTACCGTCCTGCTAAGTAATATGGCCTCTACATTTACAGTAGCTCTAAGCAAAAAACTTGCTTTGCGTCCTTGATAAACTTAACTTGCAAGAATCTAGTTGTATATTAAGAAACTAAGTACAACTATAGAGTCATTAAGCTAATATGATACAAATAAACACAGGATTTAGTGACATCTGTTTTTCTTGAAGTATGTAGATGAGCTCTGTCTCACAACGGAACGTTAACTTTGCATCAGATCGAACTGCAGTTAGTTATTTAGTAATAGTTAGTAATGTGCTGGTGTACACAAGTCTGGCCTAAGTCTTAGGTCAGAAAAACTGCAGCAGGTCCATATAACAGCTTTTAACAAATCAGGATTAAAGGTACACGCAGAATAAGAATATAATATAAATACAACTGATTGTGGCATAACAGGGAAATTTGCACAGTAATCACACCTGTCTGAATATATGTTACTTTAAATGACTGTTTTGTTGAAGGAACAGCAAACATTTAAATATTGTGTCAGAACTGTTACTTCTGTGTGGTGGGGCACAGTCACACTTAGCCGTATTGTTTTGTGCCATACCAAAGCACGGTTGTCCCACCTCCCAGCTTGCCTGCACTCACAGTGCTCTAAGCGCAAATGTGCGTGAGTACGGTTATTACTTGTACATACGTCATCACGTCTAGAGAACATAACTACAACGTTATCGGATTTGTGGCTTATTTGAAGTCTTTTTATATATGGGATGCTCAAATACGCGGATTGACTTTTGCGGGGACAGCAGGAGAAGAAGGATGCATTTAAATATATTGTCATTTCTGCTCTGCGTTTGCACTCATGCATGAGCAACTGTCCCATGCTGTGGTACACCTATTCCAACCATACCAGGGCCAAGGAAATGTACTCTACTCAAGCATGGTACAGAGTAGTGCCATCAATTTTAATCTATAATACAATTTGAATTCAATACATTTTTTTGTAATGTTTGAGTTATATTCAAATTTTTATGCAAAAATTCTATCAATATTTACTTTATATGTCCATAAATACTTAAACATTTCTAATGGCTTTATCAGAAATTGGTTTTATAAAAATCTTGTCCAGTAGAGGTAATTTTAAAAAAATAATAACCATACATAACATTATTAGCTGCTGAAGTAAAAGTAACGTTTAACCAGGCAGCTTCACCAGAAAGTTCAGGGCGGCAGAGCAAAATCAGTGCACGTCCCACATTGAAATTACTGGAGGCGGCCTAAAGCTATAGTGTGAGTGCGCCCTTAAATTGCTGATTGGCATGTGCAGGAAAATGAAAATGAGTGTCATAAAGCTGAACTTTTTATGATGTCACAAACTATGCTTACTAAGCTTCTTTAAGATTCCTTAAGAAAAAACACACAGGTCCTATTGGTATTTTATTATGTAGTTCTGTGTGTCAGTTACATTGTGTTGTGTATAAAACCATTAACAAAACTCTACTGTCCTTAAAGTGATCGGCCACACAAATTTACGGAGCGGCCCAGGCCAGGAGTTCAGACCGTTTGCTCTTCCTTCAGTCCAGGTAATTATCATTTTAGATATTTCATATTTAATGTTATTTATTGTTATTGCTCTGTGTGCACCACCTGTACATGTTCTACTTCATTTGTTGCACCATCTAGATCTCAGACTTATAGAATCTATAGTTATTACATGCCTAAAAGAATAACTAATGGGAATGTTGCATATTCACTTTTGCAGGCGGGATGTTCTTAGCAACAGGAAGTACTGATGATGTCATCAGGATATACTATGTGGGAAGTGGGAGTCCAGAAAAGATATCAGAGCTCCATGAGCACACGGTGAGAAGCCTCTCACAAGCCATACAATGATTTATAGCTTGTTATGAGGACATATTGATAGCTGCATGACTATTCAATATATTTAACATCAGTTTTGCATAAAAGCGAAATGATGTCTCTCCATATTTCTGCTCTTCACACAGGACAAAGTCGACAGCATTCAATTTTGCCACTCAAGTGAAAGGTAAAATCCTTGTATTTATTCATCATCAATTTCTCATAGTAGCTATACTAAGTTTAGTGTAACAGTACATGCAGACATGGTACAAGTTATTTGTTGCTGTCTCAGGTTTGTAAGTGGAAGTCGAGATGGAACAGCACGGATCTGGAAGCTCCATCAGCGGCAGCAGTGGAGGTCCATCTTGCTCAACATGTCTGAAACCCTCCCAGGGTAAGCGGGTTACACCAGTGTGCATGTGGTGAAGTGTTTTTTGTCTTGTGTAGGTTCCTATGATGCAGTATTTGTGTCTCTAACAAAACTATTTTTTCCAATCTGTAAGCAAAAGAATATGCTTATTTGCATAATTGGAGAAGTCACACTTAAACTGCAGTAAATGCACCCAGCTTGCTTAATATTGGAGCTCCTGATTTTGCTGTCAGTCGACTGTGTTTCTTTATGGTCGAAAATTGGAAGAGTGGCCACTGGTTTGTTTTGTTTGTTTGTTTTAAGCTTGTGCCTTTAAGCTTTAAGCTAAGTGAAGGTACCAGTATGTTAATCATCTTCAGTAAACTGTGAAGAAAAAACAGTGCTGTGGAATGGAAATTTGTAGTATTAGGCACATTGCATCAGCAAACAAAATACATTTTTTGTTACAATTGTGCTGGATAATAGATTCATTATATCACTGTTTGACATTATTTTGTAGTTGCAGTTGAAGTGAGTACATTTTGTAATTTGATTTTTTTTTTTTTCTCTCCCCCCCTTCTCAGTGCTGAGCCAGAGAGTGAAGAGGAAAGCTACTTCAAACCCAAAGTCACCATGGTAGCATGGGATCGCCATGACAGTACAGTCATCACGGCTGTTAACAACCATCTCCTCAAAGTGTGGAACTCCTACACAGGACAGCTGCTACATATCCTTAAAGTAACTCTACAGTACTTTGTTTCTTTTAGTTAAAGAGAGCATTGTGGATATCATAACTGCATCATTTAGAGGGACTCATATTAGTATCAGCCACTAACCCAAACTCCTTTTTCAGGGCCATGAGGCTGAGGTGTTTGTCCTGGAGCCACACCCTTTTGACCCCAGGATTATCCTGTCAGCTGGCCATGATGGGAATGTCTTCATCTGGGATCTACTGCGAGGGACAAACACACAGCACTACTTCAACATGGTACACTGATAGTACAACAACATTGTCTAGATATGATGGCAAACACACCAATTCCGTAACAGAGACCTACTATGATACACATCAACCACAGAAATAAACAACATGGTGTTCTCCATCATCACAGTTTTTCTTTTCAGTGTTTTATCACCCCGTAAGTGTCTTTTGTTAGTGTGCCTGCAGAAAAGTAGAAAGTTTATGCAAAAAGACACTGTGAGCAAGTTTTAAAATATTGGTTAAAAACTCTGCCCTTATGCCTTATTTGTGTCATCAATAACAAATTTCATTACTTGGGGTGATTTGTGTTTTTCATCCAGATTGAGGGACAGGGTCATGGGGCAGTTTTTGACTGCAAATTCACCCCAGATGGACAGCGTTTCGCCTGCACAGACTCCCATGGCCATCTTCTCATCTTTGGCTTCGGCAGTTCTAAGCCATATGAAAAGGCAAGGATAAACTTCCCATGCATATATCTATACTTAAAGTAATGTCATCTGTCTACTGCATTTTACAGATTAAGAACATTTTATAAATCAATACCGAAAATTTTATAATCTTAATATTGTCAAAGTGTGTTATGAAAATACATCTGAAACTAAGTGTGAGAACAATCCCAGACTACATGAACACAACAAAAGCAACAGGGTGAGATCATAGCTTAAACTGCTTTTGGTCTCCATACAGCTTCCAGACCAGGTTTTCTTCCACACAGACTACCGGCCACTGATTCGTGACACCAACGGCTTTGTGTTGGACGAACAGACGCAGCAAGCACCCCATCTCATGCCCCCACCATTCCTGGTTGATGTGGATGGAAACCCCCATCCACCAAGGTAGTCATGACTTTTCCGTTTCGGAGCGTTAACTGTAGGGTCAGATGTACAGTAGTGCAGTTAAGTTTCTTAAATATTTCATCTTCAGTTGTTCAGCTATTTGAAATGTATCTTCATTAATTTGTGCAATGTTTTAAATCTCCCTACTCGACATTTCAGGTACCAGCGTCTTGTCCCAGGACGGGAGAACATTGCTGCTGAACATCTGGTTCCTCAGCTGGGATACGTAGCCACCAGTAAGAATAAAACCAACCAAACAAAAGGCTTATGTAAAGTTTACTAAGGACAATGTACTTCCAATATATAGGTCACAAATGTACTTTCACTTCTTCATTTAGATTTAAGAAAACATAAACTTTACCCCCCCTGCTATAACAACAACAATTTTCCTAATAAGCTACAAATCCAATCACTGTCATGATCTCCTGGTTTGATGTGATCTTCAGGTGATGGCGAGGTGGTGGAGCAGGTGATCAGTCAGCAAACTGCAGAACACGAGGCGGTCGCGGTAAGACGCAGCAGCCTTCTGGACGAGGCCATCCGACACCTCCAAGAGCAGCAGGACCGGCAGACCCAACCTGGGGCAGAGGCAGGGCCACAAGGGCAAGCTGAGGGACAGGGACCAGTCTTAGCCCCGACACCGAGTACACCACGCAGAGGTAATTTTGCACAACCACTGGGTTTCTGACATTGATCCTAGCCAGCTGTGTTACTGAGGGTTATTCTTTGATTTTCCTTCATTAGTATCTGTGAACGATCGAGCAGATGTGCAGTCACCCCCTAATGTGGGCCTGCGCCGCAGCGGACAGGTGGAGGGTGTCCGGCAGATGCACCAGAATGCTCCTCGCAGTCAAATGGCCACTGAGAGAGACCTGCAGGCCTGGAGACGCAGGGTAGTGGTGCCTGAGCTGGCTTCAAGCAGTTACAGGTAACACATTAGTTTCACTCTTCACTGCTGGAGACGTTAGCTGTGTGACTGGAAATGTCTGAGCTTGTGTGATGCTTCTCATGTTTCTAAGGTAACACTTTTTACATGAAGTATAACTGATTATTTTTTTATATGTAATATTTTATGTATAAGTAAAATGGACATTGATTCCACATTCTCATTTTAAATCGGATCAACATATATATTCAAATTGAGCATTTTACACATTCATATCTCAAGCAGTGTCTCTTTAAATGGTAAATTTTAGTTTGACTTATAAACTTCCTCATTTGTAGATCATTCAAAAAGATATTGAAAGTTGTTCTGAATGTGGTCTCATTTTGATGATGATATCAACAAGCTAAAGGTGTTGTGACGTAGTTTTCTTTTTAACATTTTTTTTTTTTTACAAAGCTAATAAGATTTTAAGGCATATCTTTTACGTGCCTTTTAAATCTAAAATAAATTAAAATTATTTTTCAGAGACCAGGAGGATGTACGCACAGCAAAAGGAGATGAAGAGGTGGCTCTGTACAATGCAAAGAAGAGACGCATTATCTACAGCAGCTGCAGGGTAAGTTTCAGAATTGCAGAATTGTGTTTACTATTACATCCGCCAAGGTGGTTATGTTTTCGTCTGTGTTTATCCGTTCGTTAACACGATAACTCTTTTAGGTCTTTGGCTATCTTAAACTGTTTAGATTTTGGTTTTCTGGCCATAACTCCAGACAGAATTGGGAGAGGTCATACTGATGTCAATTTGTACCTGACGGCTCTGAATACAGATAATTAACTCTTGTTGTCTAGGTCATAGGTCAATGTCACTAAGAACTCAAACGATTTTTGGGGGGACGTATCTCCAGAATGAACTGACATATAGCGTTATATGTGGTGTTATTTTGTAACTAGGGTCCATTACATAACCAGAACCAGCTGGCTCTGGCTCTTTCGTATTTATTTATTTATTTATTTATGTATTAATTGATAAATGACATTGACCTGAAAACTACCTTGAGTAATGCCCAAAGCAAAAACCAATACCACAGTCTGGTAGAAAGCTGAAATGTGGGCTCGCAGGAAAGAAAAATCTGACCTTCAAAGGTCAAGGTCGCCGTAGATAATTATTTGCAAAGGGAGGGTATGTTTCAGTAAATTTAGCTGCATTTGGCGGAGATTTGTACTCTCTAGGTGCTGTCATGTTACATCTTTTTTTATTTATCATCTGAGTTTTGTTTGTTTGTATATTAGCAGGGTTACAAAAAAACCTCTGGACAGATTTGCATGAAAATATTACCTTTGGAGGGTCTTGGATATCATTACATTTCAGAGGACATTGGCATCTGAATGAGGAATTTTTTAATTCTTTTAACATTGGAAGATTGGGCACTTTTTGATGTTTTGGCTTTTGGCTGAAATATGTTCAAAGTTCAGGAGTAGGTAGAGTACTAGGGTTAACCATCTTCATTATCCCTACCAAATTGTGAAATTCTGATGATATAATCAAATCCAGAATGGTGCCATTAAGGAAATTTCGGGAGGTTTTTTTTGTTTGTTTTTTGTTTTGTTTTTTTTTAAATCCTACCCATATCTTGAGGATGAATGAATTTAAATATATCACAAATTTTGGCCTAGATGTATTTTTTTCAGGGTGAGAAACATGTTGCCCTCCTCTTGGTCAAATACAATCAACAATTAAAATTGTTAAGCATTTTAACCCATCTGTCCTGTCAGGATGACTCTGACGATGAGCCTCCTTCTTCCAAGCGAGCATATGGCCATGCTGACGCCCTAGAATTCATGGACCTTTCATGTGAAGAGGGAGAGGAGACTGCCAGCTCAGAGGTTCACTCTGAGGTATCACATTCTCCACTCTCAACTGACCTTGTTTAATGTGTCATTTTCAAGGTTTCTTAACAGGATTTTTAAAAACATTTTTTTTGTTGTTGTTTTAAATGGTTCAGGACAATGAATTGGATGGCAGTGAACTGGATTCTTCCAATGATGAGGAAGAGTGGAATAGTGACAGCACAAGGTATACAGTTTGAAAAGTCACTCTATCATATAGTTATTTTTAAATTTGCTTGACCGTTTTTAGAGTACCAGATAAAATTTCCCTGAATCATCCAAAGGCATGATACAGACAAAAAAAACACTGACCTTCATGTCAAAATTTTGTGAACTCCCCACCCATCTGTTACCTGAAACAGTTTGAGTCCTTGTTTTATCAAATGGAACTTAAATTCTAATCAGATCTGCTTTCAATTTGACAGCCACACTTCCAGCGAGTATTCGGACTGGACGGCCGACGCCGGCATCAACCTGCAGCCCTCGACCCCAGTGTCATCACGCAAACGTGTACACCGCAGACTCAGCACTTCTGAAGAGGAGGAGGAAGACAATGAGAGAGAGGAAGAGAAGCAGCAGCAGAGTGATGAGGAAGAAAAAACAGTGAAGAAAAGTAAAGAGAAGGCCAGAAAAGCAAAGAACAAGTCACCCAGGGTGAGCTGTTTAACACGACTGCACTCAGGAATTACTAATCCTAACAAAACTAAATGTTAGCAGGTTAATACTTATCTATATTCCACTTTTTGAATTTATTATTGAGGATATATGTTGATGAATTTTGTAGCAAATATTTTTAATTACGTTCCAATTTACCCGCAAATTCAGCATCCCAAAGCCAGGCCATCCATCAACAGAGAAGTCTCCAATGAGTTCAGACCCTCGCCATGGATCACTGATGTCATTCCCAGGAAATCCCCTTTTGTTCCCCAAATGGGTGATGAGGTTTGTATATGTGATGTTTTAGGAGAGGTATTTTATATTTCTTTGGTGACGTATTTCACTTGTCAGGTAGTTTGCAGGATTGGACAGATTGGGAATTGTTAAAAAATAGCACCACTGTATTGATGGAGTCTACATATGCAAATGTTTCAGTTGCTTAACTGGATATTAATATTCACAGAGAGACTTTTTTTGTATGTCTGTCAGGTGATTTACTTTCGGCAGGGCCACGAGGCCTACGTTGAGGCCGTGAGCAGGAGCGAACTGTACCCCATCAACTTAGACAAACAGCCGTGGAAGAAAATGGAGCTGCGAGTAAGACAAATAAAGAGGATAACAAAATGTTTTTGAGAGTAGAATTTAAAAAAAAAAAACAAACAAAAAAAACACACATAATTGTAAAGACAGTGAATGAAAAGAAAACAAGTCACAATTAAGGTGATATTTAATTTAGTAATTAAAATCTTGGGCGGCACAGTGGTGCGGTGGTTAGCACTGTCGCTTCACAGCAAGAAGGTCCTGAGTTCGATTCCGAGTCAGGGCGTTTCTGTGCGGAGTTTGCATGTTCTCCCTGTGCCTGCGTGGGTTCTCTCCCGGTACTCCGGCTTCCTCCCACAGTCCAAAAACATGCAAACTGGGGGTTAGGTTAATTGGTCACTCTAAATTGCCCGTAGGTGTGAATGTAAGTGTGGATGGTTGTTTGTCTCTATATGACCCCGCCTTCGCCCTAAGATGCTGAGATAGGCTCCGCCCCCCCCACGACCCCTGACAGGATAAGTGGTAGAAAATGGATGGATGGATTGAAATCTTTATTTTGGAATTAAATTGTGGTCAAAAATCCTAAAGCTTCATGTTTTGAAATTGTTTTTTTCAATTTGAAATGTGTTTTTTCTAGGACCAAGAGTTTGTGAAAATCACAGGTATCAAATATGAAGTCTGCCCTCCAACACTTTGCTGCCTGAAGCTGACTCTTATTGACCATGGCAGTGGCAAAATCACAGACAGGTCGTTTTATGTCAAGTAAGCATCTCTAGTTCATCATTTGTCTCTCTAATGCGAAAAGCTCAGTGTTGTTACATTTCATTCCTATTAGCAAACCAACATCAGCATGGCATCTTTGAGAACTCAATGTACTTTAGAGCATAATTGGTCAATCAAAAGAAAATTATCAGAAGAAACAGATGAAGATTATTCATTTCTAGCATTTTTCTAAGACAAAGTGTCAAATATTTCCTGGATTTACTGGTATGCTTGGTCATATATGATGGTAGTTTTTGGCTTTTGTATTGTTGGTTGTAAAAAAATAAATTGAAAAAAAAAATATTTTCAGAGAAATTTCAGTTAACCACTTACAAAAATAAACATCAATATCTCTAAGTGGCTACTGTAATCTACATACGGTATGTGAAAACTATGATACCAAGGCACTTATGAAAAAGAATAACATCTGCTTTTGTGTTGGTACTGTTATGAATAGGAGCCCTGAAATAAATGCCTATTTGTTACCTTATTTCAATATCAGTTACACACCCATAAGTTCTTGCATGCTTATTGGACTTCTCTATTAAAATAGATGTACATTTCTCCATCAGGTATCACGACATGCCAGATGTGATAGATTTCCTCGTGTTGAGGCAAAGTTATGATGAGGCACTCCGCAGAAACTGGCAGCCAAGTAAGTTTTAGTCAACTTGTTTGGTGTGGGAACCAATTTCCACTGTAACCAGGATTTTTAATTTTTGCTTAGCTACCTCTCCGTATAAGTTTTAATAAATAATGCGAAATTTGAACATTTTTATTTTGATATTTAGGGACTCTGCTGGGGCCTCTTGAAATTTTAACCAAATTTTGCATAGTGGTCCAGTTCCATGTCAAACTTGATCAGCTGGTATTGTCAAGAGTCCTAATGGTTACACTGCACTGCCATTGATATTGCCTGTGCCTTTGCCTTTGGTATAAATTAAGAACAGCTCAGCCCCACCTGCTGCAGCCGCAAGTCCATCTCTGTTTTCCCAAACAACTGTACAACTCTTTTAAGGTGCAACTGGTAAAATATATCCAGATATTCATATTACCTCCAAAAGTCTCTGTAAAGATTAGGGCCACCATCTATTAGTTAATGACTTGATTAGTAAGTCAAGTACATTAATGTTTAGCTGTATTGTTTGTACACAAAGCTGTGCAGGAGCAACAGCTTGGCAAAGTGTAAACTAAAAAAATGAATGCAAATTAGAAAATTAGCTGATGGGAGCAGAGAATGGCGATACAGAGCACGGATTGTTGTTGGTGATTATGTATACATTTGTCTGTGTTGACAACAGTTGTTCACTGCCAATTCCATGATTGCTCTAGGATGTGACGAGTAAAAGAACTGTGTTATTGACTGGGCATGTGTGTGACAGATCTGATCCAAAACAAAAAAAACAGCATTTATTTATTCATTTGTTTATTTCCTCAAAAGTGGTGTTGCAGTGTTTCTTCCTCATCCTAATTTTGCCTCACCTCTGCAGATGACAGGTTCCGCTCGGTGATAGATGATGCCTGGTGGTTCGGGACCATAGTCTGTCAGGAGCCCTACCAGCCTGAATATCCAGACAGTCTCTTCCAGTGCTTTAAAGTCAGGTGGGAAATGACCCATGTTTTCATGAGAGTGACTGATTAGGTTCTTCCTTCTGCTGTGGTTGTGGTGCCAGCATCAATACCACCTATCTATAGTCTCAAGGACATGCTGCTTGTGATCTGGCCACTATTTGACACATTGTTTTGACACTGTATTCTTTGAGAAGCGTATTTTTGTTCGACTTGGAGCTTGTCTGCATATTGAAATCCCAGATAACACATTCTTTTCCAAAAGTATATGCTGTATATGTGGTTAGAGGAAGAAACATTGTGTTATAGTGATTAGTTCAACCGATTTTTGTGTGATAGTTGAACACTTTAAACACGTTTTTTCACCAGATGGGACAATGGAGAAACAGAGAAACTGAGTCCTTGGGATGTAGAGCCTTTTTCTGACGATGGTAATTAACACTTTTTAGTATCTTATTGCTGTCATATCCACACACAGACCCAGTGCTTTTTGCCAAGGAGGGTCAGTGGCGTTTTGGTGCATATTGAGCAAGTCTGTGTCTGCTGTGCAGCCCAGCAGCCGGAGACAGAAGGAGGCGGTATCCCTGTGACGGCAGAGGAGATGAGCGAGCTAATGTACAAGCCTCTGTCAGGGGAGTGGGGCGAGAGGAGCAGGGACGAGGAGTGTGAACGCATTTTTGCTGGCATCGACCAGCTCATAACTGTTGGTGCGTGCAGAAACAGTCATTCACCCACATAGCTCCTCTCACATCTATCAAGGAGTGTCACAATAGACCCATACACAGATAATCTTGCTACAAAAAAATATATATTGTATACTCGCATAATAATCCAGTGCTGGTTTTAATTCTTTCCATCTTTTCACTGTTAAGCGTAATTGTTCTTTCTTTTACCACAAATCTCTCGTCACCTCTTTACACTTTTTTAAAATTATTAAGTATTGTGGGGGGGATTTTATCTGCTACAAAAAGGGAAAAAACAGACGGTTAGCAGAATTAAAAAAATAATTGGGCCTATAGCATTTTATCTAAAATATTATCAGAAATCCTTTAGAATCTGATAATCACGTATTGAAAATTAGATTTTGTTAAATCCTAAATGGGGTCACAAAGGGTATTTACAGCTTCCTTCAGTTAGTTGCAGCTACATTATCTCAAAACACCTTCACCCATGTATTTGATACAGAGATTGCTGCTCCCTTTTCTGGTCCTGTGGACTTGGTCCAGTATCCCACATACTGCACTGTGATCGCTTATCCGACTGACCTGGGCACCATCAAACTGCGGCTCATGCACAGATTCTATAGGTTGGTCCCGCCAGTCTTAATTCCCTTTGTCTACCTGGTAATGCAAGCAGTTCAATGCACTCCTGACTGTTGACCCACCTCAGTCCTAAAAATGTCTTTTAAATCTCTCATATTTAGAGTTTGTGTATATTTACTAACCTCTGGTGATTCACAGGCGCCTCTCAGCATTAATATGGGATGTAAGATATATTGCACATAACGCCCGCACGTTTAATGAGCCAAGGAGCAAAATTGCCCACTCTGCAAAACTCATCACGAATGTCCTCCAGAAGTTTGTGAAGTACGTTTTGCATGTTTGTCTTTATTGTATGTTTCCGAAAAAGAATCTACTTTATATCATCTGTTCATACCTAAATAACAGGCAGAGTATCATTCAAAAATGTATGTTTCTTACTTTGCCAGTAATCCAGCTTGCACAGATATCATGGAAATTTACAATGCTGTTGAAGAAATGGATGATGATGATGAGGTATGTTTGCTGAATTAGTATATGTACTAATATGTATAATATGTAATATTATACATAATATACATACACTAAACTAATATGTAATATGTACATATTACTACATGTTTCATGAGTAGCACATATATGCAAATAAAAGTGCGTCATTATCAAGAGA
>KV751336.1:1486411-1508366 GCA_001698575.1 Mola mola
AAGAAGATCCAGAAGCACCAGGAACGTCTTCTGGACACAGACTGCGGCAGGTAAGTAGATACAAAGAATAGAAAAAAAATACAAGGTTGCATACAAGGCCTTGCAAAAAAAAAACAAGACAAACCATAATAAAGAAACACCATCACTAGCTATTAAAAGTTTTTCTTTCATCAGTACAGTTAGTACGAGATAGATGAGGACATAGAGATGTGAGTTTGGTGGCAGATTGACTCCAATAGTTCATGTCATGATGTGGTCCTCTCCACTTTGGTATTGACAGCGCTCTGTAGAGGTGCTGCCGGACAGAGACTCCTGGAAGGAACAGTGCAAGAATCTGCTCAATTACATATTTGAGTGTGAGGATTCTGAGCCTTTCAGGCAGCCGGTAGATCCTCAGAACTATCCAGTAAGTTAGCACAAATAAATAGTAGCAGACTATAATTGTAGATATGTTTTCTGTTGAAGATGAAGTCTAAATGATGTCTTGTGTTGCATGACCAGGACTACCATGACATCATCGATACACCAATGGACTTTGGCTCAGTGAAAAGAACTCTGTGGGAAGACAGATATGAAAACCCCATAGAGCTTTGCAAAGACACCCGGCTAATATTTGCCAACGCTAAAGCCTACACGCCCAATAAACGCTCGAAGGTAGGGGGATGATTAGTTGGTGGGAGAAAGATCAGATAGTCTTCCCTCCACTGGAAGAAATTTGAGTTCATCTGATAATATCAGCTTGGTTCATTTTACAATTTAAACTTCAGGGAATATGGTTTAAACTTAACTGACTCCCCTTTTCTCTTAAATTGTAGATTTACAGTATGACCTTGCGGCTCTCTGCCTTTTTCGAGGAGCAAATCAGAACAATCATATCCGAGTACAAAACTGCAATCAAGAGCAGTGACAGGCTTCGCCGTAGTCAGAGGTTCCGCAAGAAAATGCAGCAGCAGGATCAGTCCTCTGCCACAACAAGGTGTGTTCTGCTTCCTCTAGCTCCTTTATTCTAAAACAAGAAACAAGCGTTTGGGTTAATCTATAGTCATGGATTAAAACATTGAAACTTTAGATAAAGTTAATAACATTACTTCATTACTTTATAATTTTTTAATCATTTTAATGTAAATAAATACAGAACAGATGCTTACCAGTGTGATTTCACCAGAGCAAAAAGTCAGAATAATCCCATGTTAGCACATTTGCTGTCCATGTTAATGCCTGCTGATGTTCTTGTTTTCTCAAGTCAAAAGAGAGCTGCTGTTAAAACTCAGGAAAAAGTGGAGCCAACATCAGTAACCAAATCTACCTCAGCCAAAGTGTCTGTTCCTGAGAGAACCAGGAGGAGTCAGAGCAGCAGCCCCAGTCACAGCTCCTCAGAGGATGAATCTAAGGCTGCTTCATCAAGTCCCGGTGACAAAGATTAATTTTTTCTTTGGAACTTCTGTAGACACAGTCTTATAGTGGCTTTGCTAACAACAGTGTGTGTAATACAGTGTATTCATTGAGTTGATGCAGGACTTGACTTAGAACTATTATGGGAGTCATTTGGAAAATGAGAAAGTATAATTCAAACATTGTCATAATGTGTTTATCTGCTATATAAATCAGAATGTGTTTAATTTGAGATAAGGCGTTAATTAGGAATATTCAGGTACAATATGCTGTTTATGTAATGACGTGTAGGAAATACTGAACCTTGCCATAGTTAGAATTGTAGTCGAAGATTAGATTACACTGATTGTCTGTTCCCATTTCTAACCAACATATTTCACTGTTGTGCTTTTCAACCATTGTATTGATGTCCACAGGTCTTGTTTAAAAGGCATCTGAACAATTGAGTACATTAAAAACAAAAAACACATGGTCAGGCGCAGTGAACCACAGTATTTCCTAAAGTTAATTGTCATATTTGACTTCAGTTACTTGTGTGGTAAATAGAGCCTTATAATATCACTGCTGGAATCCATTTCTATCTTGATACATTCTCTGTTGCCCCAACAGTGGTATGATTAACCCCCAACTAATGTCACAACACATAATGTTTTTTTCTTTCTTCAGAGTCTGAGAGTGAAAGCGAGCTCAGTGAGTCAGAGGTAGAGAAACGTCCAGGCCCTTCGAGGCAGCACCAACTCAGACAGAAAGCAAGAGTTACAAGGAGCCACTGTGCCAAACAGAGGAAAAAAGGTACAAAGTGTTTCCGGTTAAAATCCAGTTTTCAAATATATGTACTCATTAAATTCAGCGTTCTATCATAAAAAAGAATTATAGTTAGACCTGAAGTTAGAAAGTCAAACTGGAGATCTTTTATTTTTACAGTTGCAGATGCTTTGCAGAGTGATAGTGAGGAGGAGGAGGAGGAAGAAGAAGATGATGGCGAGGAGGAAGAGGAATTTGACAGCGAAGGTGAAGATGGAGAGGAGGATGAGATGTCATCCTTGTCTTTTGGTCCTCGCTACTCCAGCAGGAGCACACGGCTTACCAGAAACAACACTGGCACAGGTAAACACTGACCTCTTCAAGCCTCACAGCAAGAGATTTACACAAAACCTGGAAGCCAACACTCTGAACATCTTTCTGCATGGCCCATTTCCAGAGGGTAGAACAGAGATGAATGGTCATGGCAGCAGGTCGTCTCGCAGGGAGAGACGTTACCAGAGCGACTCTGACAGAGCCACGTCCCAGGGCTCTGAAAGGGGGAGGGAAATCACGGTGCGCAGGTCGCTCAAAAGAAAGACAGCCAGGGCGGCTGTCAACAAGATCAAACTTTTGGAAGCTTCGGATGAAGATTATGAGGACGAGGTCGAGAAGCCAAGAAGAAGCAGTAGCCGTCTCCGCCACACAGTTTGGACCAACAAACGCACTGCTGTTCTCCAAAGCAGCTCAGAATCTGAGGAGGAACCGTCAACACAAGGTAGGCGATGATTTATCACCTCCGCCGAGGAGGGCATTTTTTTTTTGGTCACCTTTGTTAGCAGGGTTACTCAAAAACTACTAGAAGATTGGTAATGGGCCTAAGAATATGGTGTTAATCCTGGAATGTTTATCCAGAAGGGACTGTTTGGCCTCGGTGGAAGTTTTCATTCTATAAGTGCTTCCGGTTTAATCCTTTTATAGTGTAATCCTAAATTTTTCTCGTTCATCTGTGATCTGCCACTGTAAATAATGCTTTAATTAAATTCATGTAGGGTTGCCACTAATGATTGTTTAGTCTATATGTCAAAATGTGAAACATTCTAATTACAAATTTGTGGAACCAAAAGTAATTTCTTTGGTTTTTTTTCATAAGTTCAACAACAGTCCATAACCCTACGTATCCTTATTTTCATAAATTGCAAATCATTTCATAAAAGAAGCTGGAATTAGCAAATATTTGGCAATGTTTTTGAAAAATTACTAAAATCAATAAAAATATTTGGCACCTAGTTTTCTTGCAATAGTGGTACTTTTAATTAATTTGCCATTATCCTTTTTGGACTTGTTTGTGGTGAAATGTGGAGGAAGAATTGAGGAGTCTTGAGGCCTGAGGAAAAACACTGCTCTGTAGTCTGACGACACAGCAGCAGATACTTCTGCGTAGCTTTCAGACCGCAGCAGGATGAGCAGACTGGCTGGAGGTGTTATGGCTCTGCACCTACATACTGCCTCAGCTTCATTGTTGTTTCTTAGACAACTTCTACAGGAGAGATTTTTGGCTTAGTGGCGCCCTGGTTTGTCTTTCCAGCTTCTCAAAAAACAAAGGAATCAAATAATGAATCCAGTGATGAGGGAGACGGCAATGACAGCGATTCTTCATCCTCCTCCCACAATCGGCTGAATGGAGACACAAGGTCGAACAAACACAGGACATCAAGACAAGCTGCTAAGACCAAGAAAAATGGTGAGAAATGCCTTTATCAGTCACGTTTAGATTATTTAGATTATTATATTAGATTATTGTTATGTTTCTTTAATCATGAGGATTTCTTCATTTTCTTCCTTTCTCCTGCAGTTGCTTTGTCCCATGTGAACGGACACAGTGCAAAACATAACAAATCTGACAGCAACTCGGAGCAGGAAGCGGCAGAGGAGAGTTCTGGAGAAATGCAGAAGGAAAACAAAGCTATGTCTCAGAAGCCCTCGAGAAGACCAACAAACACTCAAGTCAGGAAAAAGAAAATCACGAGTGATGAGCAAGACAAAGTCACAGAATGGAAAACCGAACGACTTAAACCTCCTATAAGCTCAGATGAAAAGGATAAAGACCGCAGGTCTCAGAAACACTCACACCAAAATGGAAAAAATGTGGAAGAAGCCAACCTCAAGTACTCTAATAAAAAGAGTAAAGTTTCACCTTCAAAAAGCCAAGGTAAACAAAAATCTGCCTCAACTGTTAAACAGGATGGTGCAGAATCAGAGGAACTCATTGATTCTCCAAAGAGATCCAGCCCGCGCAAAACAAGGCAGAAAAGAGAGGAAAGAGGCCACATAGAAAGCAATCCCTCCAGCGACGAATTTGAAGCTCAAACTAAGTCAAGGACGCAAACAAGAAACAAGAGTAAATCTAAACGGCTGCACGAGGACACTTCTGTTTCAGAGAGTTCTGAGCAGGAGTACAAACCTAAGAGGAACTCGAAAAGGAAGCGCTCCACTGGATCTTCTGACGAAGAAATGGATAATTCGGACAACACATCAAATCGACGGCTGAGCCTCCGAGCTCTTCCAAAAAAGAAATACATCAGTGAAAACTCTCTCTCTGAGGAAGACTCTGCCTCTGTGAGCCAGGGTAAACAGAGGAATGGCAACAGAACAGCATCAGTGTCGAAGGAGGACAGGAACAAGAGGAGCAAGTCTAACAGAACTTCTTCCAGTGAAGCCAGGAATCGTGTGTCTTCAAAGAGAAAATGTATTTACACCTCAGACTCTGAAGAGGAGGGTGGGGAGAAAGAGACAGTGTTAAAGAACAATAAAAACAGCTGCTCAGACTCCTCAAAGCGCCTCAAGAGGGAATCCAAGCAAGAGGACAGCAACATCCAAAAAGGGAACATGTCTCCCAAGTCCGATTCCACAGAGGACGAAGATGATGATGATTGTTCAAGGAGCAGGAAGAAGGGCTTGCGGCAGACAAAACAAAAGCGGAAGGACAGCGACAGCAGCAGCAATACCAGTTCGGACTCAGAAAGTGAGCATTCGTCCTCAGCCTCTGAAATCTTGTTTGCCAGCTCAGGGTCCCACAGCAGTCCAAAGAGGAGAAGCAGCAGATGGTCTGGGATCGGTGAAAGGACTGCCACCCGCCAGCTGAGGCAACGCCGCCGCCGCCGCCGGTCTGCCTCAGAGGAAGACGCCAGTGACGAGTCCTACAACAAACCACATCGAAAGACATGCGTGAACACCCGTAACCGGGGGAAACGGACGGTGAATTATCAGGACGGTGAATTATCAGGACAGTGAATAAAAGATGTAGCAGCTGGAATTACAGATGGACATTATTAACTGGAGCCCTTAAATGGCCACGTTATGGTAGTAGCACTGGAGTCCTTGAGAAAATGCTGTGAATCTGTTTCATTCAGGGATATTTATATTTTCTATGAAAAACAAAGTTAGAGATGTAATAGAAATTCAAGCATTTGAGCTGCTGGTTTTCACAAGGATACAGAGCAAAACAACCTTCCATACTGCTGGCCGTGACACAGCTAGCGAAGTAACCATTCTAGGGAATCTTGTCAGCTTGGGTGCTATCTAATATACCTCTGTTTAATCAAGCATATCGCTGGCTTGCACTAAGATACACTGTAATGAGGTATTTCATACACTAGTTTTGCATTAGAAACTCAGGGGTTAACTAAGTTTACTGTAGTCTGACATATTGTTTATGGAGCTAAGGTAAGGACGACAAGGAAGTCCAAGTTCGGCAGATGTCCAAGCACACTCACTGGGACAAAATCAATTCATGTTCACACTTTGATTACAGCACTCCTTTGTAAATCCACACACTTCTTGCTTGACTGTATCATGAGTTGATATGAGCCAAATGGATGAATATGAATTCTTTCCCCTATACCATTCATTTTCTAAAATTAGTTTTGTGTTGTATTCAAGTGAATAGATGTAAATAACGTGATTGAGAATGACTGATAGGTTTGGTGATCAGTCACTAGCAAATTGTTTATTTCAATTTGATTTTTTTTTTTTTTTTTTTTTTTTTTTTTTTTTTTAAATTTTTTTTTTTTTTTTTTTTTTTTTTTCATTATTATTTTTTACATATAACTGCATTGTCTTGCCATATGTCACATTTTGGTACTGTTTTGCCAAGTACAAATTACCAAAAGTACTTATTGCAAAATACTGTGATTTCTCATATTGGGAAGACATTTTATTATTCTGTTACCCACTTTCAGTATTAAATTCTTTTTCAGAGTTGACTTAAAACATTTTTGCCAGTCATGTGGTTTAGTTTTTGATTATGGGGAGGTTTATAAATGCAGTCGCTTTATGAAATTTTGCTTAATGTTTTTCATACTACACCTTTAATAACAGATTTCACAGGAAAACTTAACACAATGTGGTTGTGGAGTGCAATGAATGAGTTATTCCTCCTATTAATAAAGACATTTCAAGGCACATTCAGTGTTTGACTAAATCCTGTTTTCTGACATCATCAGAATCTTTATAATTCTGTAACACTGAATCATTTAATATTGCAATGGCTTTCTATGTGAATTCTACTCATGCCACTCCATGCTGGGCCTCCTGCAAGCATTTGATATGCAATTAATTTACAAATCATTTGAAAAAAGATAAAATGTGGACTACATGTTAGTTCAAATGAGATGGGATTCATTCTTATTTGTTTGCTCCCTATAAAGAAAAGAATTATAATAACATATTCATTATTGGAGATTTGATCGTCTACCTTTCAGTCAGAATTGGATTGACAGATTATTATCGACATTTTATTTTTTAAATTGGCAAAGATATTGTTTTTCAGCCTACATTAAATATATTACAAGATTTAAAGGAATATTTAAGATTTGGGAGAGATACCTTTTAAAAAAAAAAAAAAAAAAAAAAAAAGTGTATTTTTTATTACATTTATCAAAATTACCAATGTGTATCCTGGGAAAGGATGTGATGATGACAGGCAACAGACTTGAGTTGGAAGGCCAACAGCACAGCCTTGTACAAGAAGGGGTGCAGCGGACTACTTCCTGAGGAAGCTGAGATCCTTCAATGTGTGCTGCAAGATGCTGGAGATGTTCTACCAGTCTTTTGTGACCAGCAATCCTTTCTCCACTGCAGGGGGAGCAGAACTGCAGCCAGTGACAATAACAGACTTAGTAAACTGATTAGGAAGGCTATGTATACGTTTGCACATATTGCAATCTTTAGTTTCCTGTACTCTTGCACATATTTGTTGTATATACATTTTGTTGTTTATGTTATTAAGCGTATTAAGGATGTCCATTTTGGATTTTTTCCTTCTTTGTATGTATATATTTTGAAGGTTTTTTGGAGATTAATATATAGTATGTTGACTGCTGCAACGGTGAAATTTATTTTAATTTAATAAAGTACATCTATCTATTTAACTATACAGCATATAACACTCATCCATTTTACACTTACATTTACCCAGACAACAAGAAATGTTAAGTTTGAACAGAATATCGAGACAATCATCCGGCATCCCTTTACCTCCATGGCCAAACATTCCTTAAAATGTTCAGGCTCCTGAATGCGAGCGCACTTTTCCTAGGATAGTAACAGATGATGTCATGTATATGAGAGATATTCGCCTTCAGTCGGCGGTATGTTCCAGACAAGTTTTATAGACTTGAAATCTGCTTTTCATTGTCATGATTTTAATAATGATATGTAAGGTGTTGTAAATGATATCTATTATTTTGTTCGTTATATCTAATTTTATATATACTTAAGCAGTTTAAAACTGTATTTTGCCAATAGTTGTTATTCTGCTTTTATTGTGAAGGGGCTTTTTCAAAAGTAGCTTCCGTCGCTTCCACCTGACGACTTCATGTGTCGGTTTTTTTTTTTTTTCCACAGTGTGGCACTTTCGACAGATCGGATTTTGACAATTTTACAACCAATGAGAATATCCCAGCAATATTTCAAGTAGTAAACATATTAACACAACCTTAAGGGATTTGGAAAATGTCCCACAGACAAACTACAATTTTATATGTGTATTTTTATTTTTCACGAAAATACCCGCTGGTAATGTCCATCAGTTCACCGCTCACACGTAGCCAGTGAGCATGTGAGCAGTTGTGTTTGTGAGATTGACAGGTACAATACATCACACAGGCCTTTAAAAAGCGTGAACTTTACTTTCTTTGAAGAGAAACATTTAGAGTAATCCAAAATCATTTCCAGGTTTTGCGAACAGCCTAACGTTGACGGTAAAACGAAGCATGCCCTGTGTCAGCTGCTGTCAAGACTGGCAGCTTCAGTAGGCATTAACAGGACAAACAGTAGATTTAGTACAACATGTCTGCGTGTGGCCGGCTGCTTTCTTTCGTGAAGCACAGAAACTTTTGGACACAAGTTCGCAGAAATGTCACAACATGGTCTCCTGTCGGAGCTGCCTTCAACGCCAAAACCCACAGGAGGCTTAACCTGTTCGAGAAAAACGGGGTTTGTATGACTCAGAATTGCCTTTTAAATCTCAGTACTGCTGTGCTAATGCTACTGCATCTATGGAATTTCGTGTGTGTGTGTCTCAGGGTCTGTTTGGAGTACCAGAGCTCAGCTGTCCTGCAGGCTTCGACGTTGCCACAAAGAATACCCTCAAGAAGACAGAGCGTCTGTTGGAAAAAGCCTGTTCTTGTTCTCCAGGCATCGAGACTGTTGAGTCTTTTGACCAGCTCTCAAATGGTTTGTGCAAAGTGGCTGATCTGGTGAGCTCGACACCCCAAATCTTTGCATTAAACTGTCTTCATGTCACGGAAACCATATATCCTGAGTTACTTAGGGTACACTTAAGTTGTAGCAGAAAGGTGTGTAGGAGGACAGCATCAGCCTCGTGGTGAGAACAGTGAATCCGTCTAAGTGTGGAACTGAAAAGAAACAATGCAAATCATTTTGCAGAGCAAGTGGAAATGGTGCTATACCAGACTGTGTTACTAAATATGGAATTGAATTTGTTTTTAGTATATATAAGATGTAGCTGTTACATGTGCCTACTAGTAAAACCAAATAAAGTGGGCTGCAAGGCAATGATGAAATGATAGGATGCATTAGATGTTAAATGACATATATTAATTACAGCTTCTTTGCAGTTCTGACAAAAGGATTGAGCACTTGCTGCATTCTGAACTTCCTCGGACATTTGTAATGTTCTTTATATTATATTTATATTCTTATGTTCTCTGTCATGTTTCTTCCCATAATAGGCAGACTTCGTAAAAGTAGCACATCCAGATCCAGAGTTTCGTAAAGCTGCAGAGAAGACTTGCATTGAGATTGGCACAGTTGTGGAGAAGTAAGACATCCCCTATATTTTCATCTCACGTTTACAAAATAGTGTCCACAGCGCACATTTGTTATGATAAGACATATTGTCCCATACCCCTTTCAACTGGTGATTGAAAGTCATTGTAAGACATTTTCCTGTAGTACATGGTCCAGCACTGACTCTGAAATGTAGTTGCCAAGATGGCAACTAGGCACCAGCTTTTGGTTACCAAAACAGAAAATGTGGCTGCCATTTTTAGCCACTCTGCAGTTAGGTTTAAAAATTTATACAAGATCAAAAATGTTCCTTGAAATTACCCTGTAAGAAGTTAAAACAGCAAACGGCAAGCCTCCTGCATAATCCACTCAGTACCTTACCAGTCACACTATGTCAGATCTGTTCTTTGAAGATTCAGTAGACCAGTAAAGTTAAAGAAAAGTTCCTCGTGTTTCGAAACATAATGCGCCAGTTCATAACATTAATGTGTTACATTGAACTTCTGAACCTGATGTGTTGCTCATGGAGTTGTACATGCTTTGTTGCATAGAAGTTTACAAACATTTGATTTAAAGTAATTATTTTTTTTGACAATCTTACAGATTTCATGTTAACCATCTGTTGTTGTGGCACATCACTAAGGACAACTACTATAATGACATAAGTCATTTTTCGATAATGGTCGGTAGGCCATCTTCTAAATACAGTCACAGTAATCAGAAGATTGCCTTTACAAAGCTTGGATATTCACCTAAAGAATAGCATTATGAGGAAGGGTAATAATGTGACTATTATAGCTGTATCTCGAGATATGAGCCAGCACGAGAACAATGACTCTAAGCATGTTTTCAAAATTGTGGCAAAAAGGAGTACAAAGTCCAGTCCATAAGAGTGGCCATCGCAAAGCCCTGATTTCAGTCCTTTATAATATTTACAAGAATAATTGAGGGTTGGACCGGTGATCTGGCAGACTGGGCACTTTCTTGGTAGGCTGACACAGACCAGCAGCACACTTGTTATTCATTAATTTTCCAGTCAGGTCTATTTTATTTTTCTTTAATTAAGACTGGCTCAAACACATCTTTAAACAACTCCCCCTTTGAGTTCTGTGCCAGTGCCTCTGCTAAAAAAAATAGTAAGGATGAGAGGAGAAGCTCAAGAGGCACAGAAAATTTACGCAATGAAAAAAAGAAACTTAAACAGCAAAAGGTAATGTTACAATTACTAAGAGTATGTACATTTCTGATACAGTATGATGAAAAAAATGAAAGCTGAAATCTTTAATTGTCTCTATGATTAATATGGCCCTAACACAAGACAAAGACAAAAATATTTTAAATGTATGTACATCTGCAATTTTCTTTTTAGCTCAAAGATGCCAGGTTACTTAAAAACTTTACAAATGAACTTTTTGTCTTTTGTTCAGGTTTCTCCTTTAAGGTTTGTGAGTAAACATACCAACACATGAGCATGTGTTTCTGTTTACAGCTGTAACAGCAATCTTTACATAGAGCTGTTTATTAAAGCATATTTATTAGAAATTATTTTATTTATTGATGTATATGTACTGCTGTTGGCTGTCTATATTTTTCTGTTACTGTACAAACAAAATTACAAGGACAGGGCAGCCGTTACTGTTGAGCCCTCCTTCAGTTAAGAAAGATGTTAATGTGTTCTGGTCCTATGTTTTAGGCTGAACACCAATGTTGAGCTCTGCCAAAGCTTAAAAAAACTGTTGGACAGCCCGGACCTCGTGGCACAGCTGGACCCTGATACCAGGTAATTTTTACTGTATTTATTTAATTTTACTTATATAGTATGACTCAATGATGTGAATTGATATTATGCTGTGGATGTAAAATGATTGTCGTTCTTTCCTTGCTTATATCTACAACTGATGAAAGCTTGGCCAATTATAGCAAGTTATTGATGTACGTATTTCTGCCTTTCCAGACGAGTGGCAGAATTGTTCATGTTTGACTTTGAAATCAGTGGGATTCATCTGGATGACAAACTGGTGAGATGTTCCACCTTCACAGTAACCTATGACAAGTTACCAGCGATGCATAAAGGCAGCATTAGTAACATACAGTACGTTCTGTGTGCATTTCTCTCTGCAGAGGAAAGAGGCTGTTGCACTCCATGTAAAGCTATTGGATCTAAGCAATGAGTTTTTGGTCAGCTCCCACATGCCCAACAGAATTGCGAGGTCAGCGATTCCTGAACATCTGCACGTGCAATTTGCAAGTGAAGGAAGCTTCATCCAAGTCGGAGGCTTACATGCAGACTCCCCGGATGACTTGGTGTGTGTTTTATTTGGTCTGAGCCACTGGAACAGTTCTGTCTTTTTCCCAGCAGGTGGCGCCTATTGTCCTGTAACAGCACATTAGGCAGGTTTAAAATGAAAATTATTGCCTTATTTCTTAACAGATTCAAACTAACAATTGCTTTCAACTTAACTTTTTGTAATAAGATACTGGCTCCAGCCTCCTGTCAGCTTTTGCTTAGTATTGTAGCTCCTGGTCACAGCTGTTAGGTTATGATCATATTGTTAATATGACAATAGCAATGCTAATATGATTTTCTCATTAAATTAATAGTTAATCATTTTAAATCACATAAGGACAATTTATTATAACAATGTGAATGTGTAGATATGGGTAAAGTCATATTTATTGTATTTTTCTCCTTTTCAAGTGTAATGTTATAGCTGTCCTCTCCTCCTCTTGTAGGTGCGAGAAATAGCCTACAGGATTTACCTTTATCCAAATGCAGATTTAATGGAGTGTCTGGAGGAGCTGCTGAAATGCAGATACAAACTGGCCAAACTGGTTGGCTATGAGTCCTATGGGCACAGAGCCCTCAAGGGGACAATGGCCAAAACGCCAGGTTAATGTGTCTCTTTACTTGAGTGTCAGTAGTCAGCGTAGTTTTTTTTGATATACCTAACTTTGTTGGTCTATGACAAACCACAAACATGATTTTTTAATTTTTAAACATTGCAACTTAATTTTTATGGCTCTTTGCAGAGACGGTGATGAGCTTTCTTCAACTGTTGACGGACAAGCTGTCAGACAGGTACAGTCTACTCTTAAAAGTTTGCACTAAAGATGTGAAAAATATCCTGTGATATTCTTTTCACCTGTTAGTTGTCAGGCCATTGCATATCGCATAATGAAATTATTGTCCTACAGATTCTTCTCTAGGAGATTTAATTTTTGACATTTACAGTTGTAAGCCAACATTTGGGTACCCCATTGGACAAATACCATATTTTAATGATTTTCTTAATTGAAAAGGTGCAAACAGTCTCTGAAGGACATGGAAAAAATGACAATCTTATCAGCAAACATTAATGCATTGTTACTTTTTGTTCCCTAAATGGAATCAAAAATATAAAACACTGTTGTAGCACATGCAAAAGTCTGGGCACTCCAATCTGTAAATTACGCTACAGGTCTTAATGCTCAATTCAGATTTTTTACTGAGATCTGATTTTTTTTTCTTTTTTCTTTTTTTTTTTTGCGTGGTTGTTCACATAATTTAAATGTGACCACCATCAGACTCCAGTGTCAACAGTCTATGGCCCTGAAGTGACCCGCATGTGCAGAAGATGTGACATCACACACAGCACGCTGTGTTGACAGATGTAAATATGGATGCTACTTATGTCAGTGTGTGTGTGTGTATCAATTTTGAAGTTGTGCAATCGAAGCCGACAAAATTCTGGCCAAGCGATAAGTAGAATTTGATTTGACCATCTCCTCCAGCGCCGAATTATGACGTCCATCGCATTTTATTGACGTAAAAGTCGGTTGAAATGTGACATGACCGTTCAGACTGAAGTCACATTGCATAACATCAGATATGCATCTGATTTAGGACCGCATATGAAAGAAGGTTATGATTTGAAAAAAATGGATTTGTGCAGTTCAGACTCTCATAAAAAAGCAGATATGGGTCTTATATTGGCAAAAAGTCAGATTTCGGCCACTTTTGCCTGCAGTGTTTCCAAGTCTGCGATTCTTTTTACAAGCTCATATCTTCATCTGTTCATTAGGCATGTCCCCAGGTGTCATTAGGAGTTGGCAGCTGGTGCCAATTTTAAAGCTTTTCAACACTCTGACTCCTCAAATCTCGAGGAAACACTCAGCAACCATCAGTTCCTCTAAGCAGCTGTGTAAGACTCTGAAAATGAAAGTTGTTGATGCCCACATTGCAGGAGAAGGCTACAAGAAGATAGCGAAGCATTTTCAGCTTGCAGTTTCCACAGTGTGGAATATAATTAAGAGATGGCAGTTGAATGGAACAGTGGAGGTACAGAAAACGCTGAGAGAACTGCTTCTAAGCTGGTCAAAATGGCAAATCATAACCCCCCTATTGACTGCAAAAAACCTGCAGGAAGATGTAGCAAAGTCAGGAGTTGTAGTGCACCATTCCACTGTGCAACGATACTTTGCGGCATTTCATGAAAAGAACACGTTGCCAACTGTTAAGTTGTGCTAAATTGATTCACTAAATCCGGGAAGCAAACATCACACCGTCTATAAAAAAAAGTCAAAGTTTAAAGAAAAGATGAATTTTACAACATCTTTTTCTTTTTTTAGGAGGGATTTTACAACAGGCGGCACAGTGCTGCAGTGGTTAGCACTGTCACCTCACAGCAAGAAGGTCCTGGGTTCGATTCCCGGGTCAGGGCGTTTCTGTGTGGAGTTTGCATGTTCTCCCTGTGCCTGCGTGGGTTCTCTCCGGGTACATCCATAAACATGCAAACTGGGGGTTAGGTTAATTGGTCACTCTAAATTGTCCGTAGGTGTGAATGTGAGTGTGGATGGTTGTTTGTCTCTATATGTCAGCCCTGCGATGAACTGGCGACTTGTCCAGGGTGACCCCCGCCCTCGCCCGAAGATGCGCAGATAGGCTCCAGCCCCCCCCCGCGACCCCTAACAGGATAAGCAGTAGAAAATGGATTTTTGGTTTTGGTTTTGGAAATGCCCTCACAGTTCCCAGATTCAAATTACATCCAGAGTCTGTGGGTTGATCTTAAAAGAGCAGTGCATGCAAGACTGTTGAAGAATATTGCAAAACTAGAGGTCTTTGGCAAGGAAGAATGGGAGAAAATTCCACATACAAGAGTTGAAAGACTTTCAGCTGGCTGCAAAAAGCGTTTGCAAGCCGTGATATCCGTCAGGGGAGGTTTTATTGAGGGTGTCGGGTCCCAGACTTTTGCACATGCCACAATTGTGTTTTGTATAGGTTTTTTTTAAGTTTATGGTTCAATCTATGTCATAAAATTGAAAGCATTTACGTTCGCGAGTAATATTGTTCTTTTTTTCCCATATCAATGTATACAGAGACTGTGTTTGCATCTTTTCAATTAAAAAAAATCGTTAAAATATGCTATTTATCAAGGGGCGGCCAAATTTTTGAATACAACTCAAAATATTCTGTATCTTCCTCTCAAGCCACAAATAGTTACAACATTAATTGAGTGCTCTAAAGGTGCACATTAACCCCTTGTGTCCACACTGCTGCTACATTTTAGAAACAAACACTGATGAATCTGTTTTATTTTAAATATTCCAGGACTGGCTTTTTGAGAACTTTGGAAATTGAAAGCACAATCACGTCTTTTCAGATATGTGTCTTTCTCTGATTCATTGTGTACTCTGAAGCCGCAGAAATGGAGGAGGGTCAAGATGAAAGTGAATCACTTGCGTCAGTTGGTACATAATATGTTTGAATGTTTTTCTTTTTGTCTCAAAGAACAGCCAAAGATTTTAAGATGATGAAAAACATGAAGAAAAAGATCAACCCCCGTAATTTTGTGAGTGATTTTTTTTTTTTTTTTTTTTTTTTAACATTTTCCTCAACCACACAATTTTTTTTTTTTTTTAATCATGATACTTGCAAATATTACTATTTTCTTTCATTCTGTATGTGAGGGGTTATCTGGAATTGATTTGTTTCTTATCATGTGGAAATAAGACATTCTGATGTGACCATACAGGAGCTCATGCCCTGGGATCATCCGTTCCTAAGTGGTCTAGTACGTGCTGAAAGGTGAGCACTTCACGTCTTACACAACATATTTTTCAGCCTCTTGATCAGGATCTTAGTTTAAATTGTTCCAGTTCATCCTCCATTATCAGATGTTACATAAGGCATTCAAAGAAAAGTATGGGATTTGTGTTCTGTTTGACTCTTTTCTAAATGAGGATAATATGATCTGGTTTGACCCACCTCCTGCTTCAGCTTCAGCAGTTCCAGTATATTTTACAGCTTCTTAAACATTTGGCACATTTATTTTCTGGCTATGATGTGTTGTTATAATGGTATATTATTTTTAAGCCATAAGATTATGATTAATACATTTTACTTGCTTCTTGTTCAATGTGGTCATCAAATATCAGGGTCAGTATGGCCTCATATGGGTCGTTCTTGTGACCGATATACTTAAGAACGTTTTTAGGGTTTTTCTTCAAACTTTGCACTCAGATGAAACTCAGATCAAAGCCACTGACAACTGGGTTTGATCAGTAGACCTCCAAAGGACAAGGTCACGGTGACCTCAAATCTTGTGAGCACAATATGGCAAGAATGCATTGAGAGATTTTCTCAAAGTTGGCACAAACCTGCATCTGGACTCAAGGATGAATTGGTCAATTTTCTGAGGTCACACATCACTGTGACCTTTAATATGAGGTCAGATTATAGTAAATTTACCATAAAAACCACCCAGCCCTTTTCTTTAGCCACCAATGAACTTTCACTGTCTACTTTGTATTTCTTGCAAAGCCATATAATTGCCAGGTGGTAATAACTTTTGTTAGTATTATTATTTTCATTCTTGTCACAAGTTTATGTGGCAATAGATTTTTTGTCTCTGAATGGCATTCATCCTTGTCAAATTAATCTGCTCAGTATGAATAATAAAATTTACAGTTGCAATGAGAATGGTGCAGATTTTCATTTGCTTTTTGCTGCTTCACAAATGAGAAGTTGCCTGGTTTTTTCCTGTTTCTTGAAAATTTTCATCTAAAAAGCTTTAACTCAAAATGTATGGCTTTCTCTCAATTTCTGAAATCCCCGATTCAGTGTTGAATTTGAAAAATAGTTATGGTATTTAACACAAGATTTATGTTGTAATAGTTTAGAGCTCTTTTGATTGTGTTACTGTTCCTCTGTTTGTGTACATATGTTTCACAAAATGTGGTGAGGCTCAATAAAAAGCGCGATTGATTTAACTTAATTTTTATACTACATAGATTTATACTTTTTTCTTTTATTTGTGTAAAGAAAACCCTCATGATAGCCAGTAGTTTGAGAGTGGTGATATTGGGATTCACAGTGTTTCCCAGTGTCACAGTATGTAAGGGGTAAGTAAATGTGGTAAGATATGGTGGGAGTGCTAGAAAAGTTCCCTTATTTTCAAATTCTTTCAGAGATCACTGGTCTTACTTAAACTAGCTTCTAGTTCACAGTCTGTGCATCAACCCCAAGGCCACCAGGTCTCCATGTTACTAAAACTCGCTTCTAATTTTAGATTTATTTAAACTGTGTTCAACAATGTCCTACAGCAACCCTGTGTGCTAAATCCAAGGTTACCTGTCGTTAGTCCTTCGTAGTGTCTCTGGCATGTTACAGATACGTGTTCTTCAGGATCTGTTCCCTCCCAGCACTCACCAGAGATTAATAACACGAGAGCCCAAATGTGAGACATTTTAGGCCAATATTTATGGCCAACATTATAGATCTCTTATGTTCGGCGTCCACCAATGGTGTGTGTTTGTCTGTGCATGTTATGCTGTGTTTATAAATTCTTCCAGAACTTTTGAGGTGGAGTGGATCTGTTATCTTCTCTTCATCTCCTTCGTACTGGAGACTGCCACAACTTTGCTAGTTGACAGCAGATCCTTCAAGAATTTTTGGGGTGCACCGTGATTATGTTGAAAAGGAGTTTCCCCACAGCATACAAGTTTCTCTTTTACCAACGTGCTAATCAATATGTCATGATTTTTGTCTCGATCACTCACTCAGTCATTTTCTTTCTTAGCTTTTCCATCGGTAACTATTTGAACTGGGAAGTATTCAGACCATATTGAAATGGGCCACAGATTGTGTGTGCGAGCAGGGCTTCATCACTGAGAATACATGAGATGCAGAGTTCAAGCTCAAAATGTGTTTTGGTTCGGTGATCTTTATCTAAAGTTCCCTGTCGCAGGATGAAGGCAACCATTGTGAGCATGGGTGGGCTCAGGACACCCGTCACTTTGCCTTGAGTTCTGGCAGACAGGCATGTGGTTTTGTGCTACCAGTTAATGGTCAAAAGATTTTTAAAGCAGACCGCTCTTTAGCCTGAAAGACAGCATTCACAGAAATAATGTGCTCAATATACAGTATATTGAATCTTCAGAATGAACTCTGCGTGTATTCGTCTGAACTAAAATGAGCATTTTAGAACATTTAATCATTTTCTGGTTGTGATTTGACACTCTCCTCAGTCAGTGTTCACACCAGGGCAAACTTTTGAGTCATTGAATGGTTTTTCTAATTATTTTACTTAATTATTTCGGATCCTGTTGCAGGTACAACATAGAGCCCAGTCTGTACAGCCCGTACTTGTCCTTGGGGGCTTGTATGGAGGGTTTGAACAATCTCTTCTCTCAGCTGTACGGCGTGTCCCTCATGTCCGAACAACCCAGTGCTGGTGAGGTCTGGAGCGAGGATGTTCGCAAACTGGTTGGTGTCACTAGTGGTGGGGTTATGTAAACTCATGTGATGCATGGTGTTGGTGGAACTCGGTTTTGTGTATGTTAAGTCAAAGACAGTTTCCCACAATGTTTTAGCTAAGGTCTATATTTTTTCAATGGTGCATGTGTGTTTTTAATGTATGTATGTTCCCAGGCTGTGGTACACGACACAGAGGGATTATTGGGATATATCTACTGTGACTTTTTCCACCGGCCAAACAAACCTCATCAGGTGCGCATACACAACCCCATCAACAAATTTACCTTTTCATTTTTCTTCTATTCTGACAATAGTGCTCTCCGTGTTTTGAGGCGATCCAATTTTGTTTCTTTCTTTTCTCTTATCATCTCTGAATTCTTCAAGTTGAGTTTGAAATAACTAAATCTTAATATAACAGACAACAGAGATTATCATCAGAGGGGTGATAAATATATGAATTTATTGTTGAAATAATATCAGTAATTATATATTTATAATAGCGTGTTGGACGACGTAACTTGTACTTGCTGTCTAACCTTCAGTACACCCCACCATCTATTGGTTGATATTAGAATGCCTGTCTTCTATGTTGTACAACACGGTATGTGTTGTTATGTGATATTTTATGATCTCTAGAAATGAAAACATGGCATTTGATCATTTTAAGTTATGGCAAAATCTTGGGAATGCAATAGTTTAAAAATGTTGGCCAATCCTCATAACCAATAGGAAAATTGCTATTATGGCTGGTTACAATAATAATAATAACAATAAAAATTGTCTTCTCCAAATGCAACATACACATTCCATCTGCACATACAAGCTTGGCTTGACCAAAGAACACGCAGTCCTTCTCTTACTTCTATTTTATTTGGTGGTTTGCAAACAGCCTTTTGGTGCAACAGCAGCCACAGTGAAATAATAAAAAGGTTTTTCCACATCGGACCAATGCCAATGTTTGAAAAACCTATTGACCTCGAACTCCCCCTCCTCCCAGGACTGCCACTTCACCATCCAAGGGGGCCGCTGGTGTCAGGAAACGGGTCAGTACCAACATCCAGTGGTGGTGCTAATGCTGAGCCTGCCTCATCCCACCAAGAGTGCCCCCACCCTGCTGACTCCTGGCATGATGGAGAACCTCTTCCATGAAATGGGACACGCAATGCACTCCATGCTGGGTCGCACTCGCTACCAGCATGTGACTGGTGAGGCAGGAGCCGATTTACATAGACATTATAAAATAACAAAAAAGCAAGAGATAATGGAGCTAGAAGTCATCTACAATCTTCTACAAATGTGATGTGAGGAGGTCAATGTTTGAGAACTGTTTCTTAAAATAATGCCTGTGCAGTTTCCTGAATATCAAAAGCTAGTATTATGTGATTAGATTCAGAGTTTAGATTATCATTGACTAGCAAAGATATCATTTGATAGTATTCAACTTTTATGTACTGTTGATTTTAGACTGATGCAGTATTTGTTTTACGCCAATAATTATATCCATTAACTCAATTTAAGGCTGTTTCCATGATGGACTCCATGTTTAGGTGGTAACTGTTTGCTAAAGCTCACCATAGTTGCATTTCCAGGAACTTGGTGACACTATTTCTGCTTTTCATATCACATGTTGTACTTAATATTATATTTAATATCTGTGGATGGTCAAAGTTAGAAACTGTGTTTGCAGACTAAAGGAAGGAGCCAGGTCAATGGCTGATTTTGGCTTTGCGCCACTGGAAAACACTGCTATAGAGTTCACAACACCTGTACAGGAATGATGAATGGAGACACACCACTTTGTGTTTGCATTTTTGTTCTTATACTTTCTCTCTGTTATCTCTCCTCTAGGAACCAGATGTGCTACTGACTTTGCTGAAGTCCCCTCCATCCTCATGGAGTACTTTGCCACGGACTATAGAGTCATTAGCCAGTTTGCACGCCATTATGAAACTGGACAGGTACAGCCGACCATAAACAATACACAGTGGTTGTAGATTTTTTTTTCTGTACATTCTCTACTATTAAATTAGTTATATGAACACCTAATTTTACATTTTAGTTGTGTTATAAGATTGTGTCACATCAACTCTTTCCGTCTTTGTCTCTTTTGTATGATCCATGGAAGCAGATCTCATTCAGTGTTTTGTATCTGTGTGTATGCAGCCTCTGCCTGAGAGCATGGTGGCACGTCTGTGTGAGTCAAAGAAGGTTTGCGGAGCTGCGGACACCCAGCTGCAGGTACACTCACGAACCATGCACAACTCACTTACAATTATGAATAAAGTGTGTCTGACCTTTATCTGAACACTTGAGTTCTTATAGTGCTAGAAGCCCTTCCTGTAAGGATGCGAATGCATTTAACAGCATCTGGTGGTAACAGAGATTAAACAAGCTTCTTTTTTCAATATGATGTTTTTAATGTTGAGTGTGTCGTATAGTGGAGGTCATATATTTTCAAATATATATATACAAAGACTCTTTGCTGAGAGTTTAAGTTGCCTTATACGTAATCACGTTGGCATTATAAGGTTTTTTTGTATTCACCTATTAAAAGTGGAAATCTTCTCTTATTCAAAGTCCAATTTTTAAAGAAGTGGCCTACGATCATGATTTTTGACTTTGAAAAGCATATCCTGGTCCAATAGTTAGCAGTAGAAAGTGTGATTTGAAACTCTAAGCTTCCAAACCACTTATATTAAGATATCCTGTATCCAGCATTGAACTCGTGAAATGTAATTACAGACTCGCAGAATCTGAAATGGAGGTGCTGTTTTAAGGATGTCAAGAAAATATTTGAATTTTGTGTTGAAAAATTGTGTCAGGCACAAATTATTATTAAGTATTTCTTAAGGGGGTCTTTAAACCATAACATCCTTTTCCTTGTGAAATTATGAGGGTTTTTACATCTGTCTTAGCAGGCTTCGAATAAAGGCATTACACAGCCCTTAGTTAAATCTGGAATCAGGAGAGAAGCATGTTTAAAAATATCTTGAACCAATCTGAGATCTGGTATTTTAAATATCCCATTGATGATAATAAACAACATAAATTTACAAACATATAAGATCACAACATTAAAACTGCTGAAAAGTGAGTAAAAATGATCATCTTGTTATAATCCATTGTTCTGCTGGGAATCTGCTTCCCCTGCATTCATGTGGATGTGACTTTGACACATACCACCCCTCTTGCCCAGCAGGATAATGTCAGCTCACAAATACCATTCTGGCTCCAGGAACTTGACACAGAGTCCAAGGCTTTGACCTGGCCTCAAAACTACACAGATCCTAATCAAATCCAGCATTCATGGAATACAACAAAACCATGGACAGAACAATGGCCCAAATTCCTCTCCACCAGACCCAAAGGATAGCCAATGTTCCAGTGCCAGGTTCCACAGCATTCATTCCCTTTAGAGGTCTCCTGTCCTGGACCTGACAGGTCGGAAAAGTTTGGGTGGCATGAGAGGGACCAATACAATATTTGCCAGGCTGTTTTAATGTTAATTTAGGCTGATCAGTGTATTTTTACCTCTATTTAAAAATGAAAAAAATAATAAACTTTTATCTGTATCAAACTTTTAATACACAAAGTTTAAAGCGCTTTACAACAGAGAGATTAAAACCCCAAATGCTTCATATAAAATGGACATAAAAACAAGGTTTATGAAAAGCATGTTGAAAAAGTTAAAAGAAATGCAGGAGTGAAGACGATATGTGTTGTGTTTATTTCTGTGTAAAATTCTACCAATGATATACGTAGACAGTAGCAGAC
>KV751336.1:1530906-1542450 GCA_001698575.1 Mola mola
TGTCTGGAAAACTACCCTCTATTTGTGGAAACCTGAATTTTGCTTCATTTAATGGTTGATTAATCAGATGACATTGGACAAAGATTTAATCACAAAGGCTTCTTTATTAGAAGTTGTTTCCCTTTAGCTCTTATAGACAGAAGAAATATTCCTTATTAATTATAACAACAATAACCATTGAGGATTATGTAGTTTCTGCTGTTAGGTGAAATCCTTGAGGCTCCAGTCGTGATGTGTATCAGACTGATTTTCCACGCTCTCTCCTGTGTTGGGCAATGCCTCCCAACAGTGAGGTGCATTAAAAGTCCTTTGTATCATTTTCAAAACAACAGAGCTGGCACTTTGTAGTAGCGTGTGGGAAGGGAGTGGTGTTTGTTTGTGCCAACTACTAGCAAAATATTGAACTCGCGCAATCACTTTAAACCATTGTAGGAATAAAGACTCGCGCAGGGCCACGCCTCGGCAACTTCCACCAACTCTGTTTCAGAAAATCCTACCAGGGAAAAGTGATGTCATTAACTTTTTGCCTCAGAACATTTCACAAACTCAAAACTTTTGGCCTCAAGATTGTTGCTCATTATACAGGTTCCCACAAATATGCACCATCAGGATTTAACAAGCTAACAAGCTAACGGATGAACCGGCACTCTGTTTGTGTAGTTACAGAGTGATGAAATCATATCGATTTTACTTCATTTAGCTTATTCTAAGATTAAAAACAACATATTGTAACATAGCACTTGCATGACACTAATGCATTAAAGGTTATGCATTATAGCTTCTGAAGTGCGTGAGGCAAAGGGAAAACTTAAGATTGCACACAGATGAGTAACCATATTTAGGACAGCTTGTCGCCCTGTGAACGTACATGGAGAAGAACAAAGATATTTTCTCCTTTTTTGTTCTCTTTCTTAACCGAACATGTATCTGAGTAGAGACTTTTACTTCATTTTGGACATCCTGACTACAGAACTAGCTCAACTGAAGTTTTACTGGCTGTGCATTGAAATGCCAGCACCTGGGGAAGGGAAGGGGAGGTCAAAGTTCAATGCTGAATGCACAGAAGCACATGTAGCCTGGGCTGAGATGTCATATCCCTGACTTCTGAAAAACATCAAGTTATTCTCCTAATAAATTCCTTATAAATAAATTCTAATAATACCAGAACTTTTTTTTAAATAGAAGTTTGAAGTAATTTGAAAACAATTTAGAGAAAAACACAACATGATGGTGTTGTTTATGTCTGAGCCACTGCAGAACAGGCACATCCTCCTGTGGCTTTGAGCAAACAAAGATTCAGTGCAAAACTGAAAATTGCTTAAAAGCTGCTTTCAAACAATGAAAAACATTTTAAAAATGTATGATGTTCTTTACTTCCCCAAAAAGTGAAAAACAATTACAGTGCAGCTGTTTGACTGGAGCTAACAATATGAAGTCCAAGGAGATGTCAATGCAAGTGAAGGAGGCCTTCATAGGGCTGAAAAAATAAAATAAATCTATCAGAGAAATAGCAAAATCTTTAGGAGTGGCCAAATAAACAATTTGGTACGTTGTTAAAAATAAAGAATACACTGGTGAGCTGAACAACATCAAAAGGCCTGGAAAACCACAGAAGATAACTGAAGTGGATGATCGCAGAATCCTTTCTTTCGTGCTTTGCACAACATGTAGACAAGTGAAGAATAATCTGGAGAAGATGAGCGTATCATTGTCAAGGTCTGCAATATAGACACTTCTTCTGGAATGTAAACACAGAGGGTTTACAACAAAGTGCAAACCCCTGGTAACATTCAAGAACAGGACGACGAGATTAGATTTTGACAGAAAACATTTAAAAAAAACCAACAAAAAACTCCCAAGTTCTGGAATCAGATTCTTTGGACAGATGATACCAAGATACCTGAATCAGAACTATGGGAACATAAAAGTCTGTAGAAATCAAGAAAGAGCAACTGATGATCAAAAGAGTACCACATCATGTGCAATGGAACGGGTTCACTGCTGTTTATTGATGATTTTGAACTGCTGATAGAAGTATCAGGATGAATTCTGAGGGGTGCAGGGCAATACTCTCTGCTCATATTCAACCAAGTGCTACAAAACTGATAGGACAGTCCTTTACATTGCAGATGATAATGACCCTTAACCTGCTGTGAAATAAACTTAAGACTTTTCGAAAGCAAGGAAATGGAATATTCTTCAATGGCCACGTCAATTACCTGATCTCAATCCAAAAGAGCAGCTTCAGTTACTGAAAACAAAACTGAGGGCAGAAAGACCCACAAACCAGCAGCAATTAAAGGTGGCTGCAGTGAAGGTTTGGCAAAAGCCTCTCCAGGGAGGAAACGCAGGGTTTGGTGATCTCCATGGGCTCCAGACATCATACAGCCATTGACTGCAAAGGATTTTCATCCAAGTATTAAAAACTAAAAAATGACTTCTGAAAGTCTGCGCTTTGATCACATCTTGATTTTTTAATTACATATCCATTGTGATGATGTATAGAAGCAAAATTATAAAAACTGTGTCATTATTCAAATATTTCTGGACCAAACTGTATCTTTAGGCAGTCAACAAAGAGAATGAGAGTGGTGACTCGGGCGGTCAATCGGTGTATGTCTGAAGCAAACTGTTAATTATTGCTACTGAGTAAAAACGTGTGCCAACTCGACGAAAATCAGCTAAGAATTTTAGTAATTTGGTGAATAAAGTTTTTACTGTTTTAAAAAAACTGCTTTTAGAATCTAAATTGGTTTAACAGTATAGTATATGGACTTGTATTTAAATAGTGCCATTTAAAATCTACAGACTCCTCAATGCACTTCACAATCATATTCACACACTGTTGGCAGAGACTACAAAAAGCTGCAACCTGCTTGTTTGGCGCAGTGACTTTTCACACATGCATTCACATAATGACGCTAGTTCAGTATCCTTTACAAGGACACTTCGACACCTAGTACCCTGACACCCTCTACCACTTGAGCCATGGCTGACGTCTAATAGAAAGAGCTACTGTTCTATAATGAACCTTTCAAAATGATGCAGGAAGAGGGAATAAAATCTCTCATCTCTTACAAATGCTTGTGTAGGCAGCCCATTGGACTGGTCAAAACAGCAGGACAAAAGTGTGTCAACCAGAAAAACATCACCTGTAGTTTCAATAAAATAAGATTGTCCAGTAAATGTAGGCAGAGTCAGAGGACATTAATTATTCACCACCATCTTCTGCCCCCCTGTACTGAGAACTGCATCTTGTACACAGCCACTTCTCTCGATCCCGCTGATCAAGGCAGATGGCTTCGCACCTACTGCTGGATTCTGCTCCAAGCTCTCTGCCCTCCTCAGCATTTATTAAACACACCTTTTCTGATGGACGAGTGTGTGCAGATGTTGCAACTCACCACTGGGCTTCTTCTCCAACAGCTGTCTCTTGCAGTAGATAACACAAAGAACCAGCAGGGCAAGCAGCACGGTGGCCAGAGCACTACAGATGACTGCGGCCAGGGCTACGTCCCGTGGGCTGGTCACCACCGGGGGCAGCGGCACCAGGTTCACACGCCCGCTGCCTGCAAACAATGCGGAGGGATATCAATGTGAAGTAACAGCAAGGTGGGAAATGCTGGTTCTTTGATTACATGACTTGTGAATTTTAGGTTAATGAGTGACAACAGTATGTTAGTCCAATGAAAACAACGTCAATTCAGAGGTAAAGATGCAGCAGTGTTGTAATCTATTATAAAAAGCAATGTCTTGAAATCTCCGCCCAGAAAAATTAGCCACCGTTCACACCTTGGCTCATGTGATACCAGCGACTCACATGATGATCGGGGGGAGTGACAACCAAACTGATGAGAGGTGGATGTGTGACACATATATTGGGGGTGGGGCATTGTACCATTTGTCCCCTCCCTCAGGTGTGAATGATCGTCCACAAGGTTAAATACTGGGGACTCCCTACCAGAAACTTAGAACTAAAGAAGCCTCTTGGATAAGAGGTGACATGTCTTCAAGGAACTAAAAGAAGTTCAGTTGCCTTCTGCTTAAACACCAAGATTATAAAAAGCAGTTAAAACAAAGACTGGAGAATGCATTACGAAGTGCAGTAACTTAAATCCCTCATTGTCCCTTCTCTGCTTAATTCTGAAATAAGCAGAGATGTTTAAAGAGAAAACGCCTGTAGTGGATTCTGTCTTCATCTGCCGCTGTCTTTCTTCCCCACAGAAGATGATTTACAGTCAATTCACCATCCCTCCTCCTATGATCCCGGGCACCTTCACTTGTAGTCTCACTGCCACATAACGCTGGTCAGGCTCTTCAAGCCAGTCGGATATTAATGAGTGGGTGACAGGGGAACATCGGCCTGGACATTTGGTGTGTTTTTATCTTCTGTATGTCAATGTGTTCATGAGGGTGAGTTGTGTGTACGCACGCATGTAGTTTCATGATTAAGGTGCTGCTAAACAGCCTTTCTCCTGCCCGACGGGGAGGTGTGATGCACTCAAGCACCCTCGACACATTCCCATATTAAAGCTTTTGGCCTCAAGAACATTGCCCATTATACAAGTTACCACAAATACAGAACATGAAGGCTTACCAGCCTGACAATACATCAAAACATAAAACAGATGTATTGGTATTAGTGTTCGAAAAAAGGCTTCATCTTCATGTAATTATCCTTTGAAGGACTTATCAGAGACTCACAACAAAAGAATGTTACATCCAATCAAAACACATCTGTGAGTTTATCATGCCTTCAGATTTTTTTTAAGAAGAACTACTTTTTTTTTTGCTTCATTGTTTTTTTCTGGCCACTTGAACACAAAAGAACAAGGTATAAACACAATAGGCGTTTATTACAACCTTATAAAGTCATTATGGAGAATGTGTTAGCAAACACTGCCCATTGACACACTGACACATGCAAATGACATAGGTGTTCAATTAATGTCGTGTTTTGTGTCCACCTGAATGTTAGGCCAAGATTCACTCTCTGTTAACACTTGCTTTGGACATCTTAGCTGCTAAGTGGTCCACTTTGTTCACTGAGGAAAACTCTGAGGCTGTTTTTCTTTTACATTACACAAAGCTCAACAAAGGCCTATATTTTCATGTATGATAAGGCGAAAACCACATGGGCTAATTGGTATATTTTAAAGTTTATTTGCGTGAATTTAACTAAAATATACACCGTAAAAAATGTGCAGTTGGGTTTTAAGTTGCTAGTAATAAAATCACGATAACCATGACATACAGACTCTGAGGACCAGCAGCATCTCCCACAGCACATTATCCTCTACAGCTGTTCATTACAGAAACTGTACACAGAGAAATGATGAGTGACTTTCCAGACATCCTGTGTGATAACATACAGATCTGAGAGCAGCGTTACTGTCTCCCAGGATAAACTCTGGTGTACACATTTGACAAAAGTGGAGAAGCAGTAGCACTGCAAAATTCTCAGATTGACTGGGGGGTAAGTACATGCAACATAACAGCCTTTGATCTTTGTCTGTAATTAAATATTATTTTCTGATTAATGTATGTATGAAAGGGAGGAAATATCAAGTACCATATGTGAAACACAGAGCTATTATTGACACGTAGGAAGAAAAATAAATTGTGAGACAATGATGATGAATATTGCAACTATAATGAATGTCTTTTTGTTTGAGATTTTTTTCGGTTAGTCCTAATGTTTGCTTTTCAGCACATTAATCATAAAGGGAACTGGTTTCACCCTTTTCATATCCAGAGGCTCTTTGTTATGCAATGCAAACTTTGGGCATAGCTTTGGGCATTCAGTTTGAAAGGGGATAAAACTAAACAAACATCAGAAACTTAGTTCAAGCCATAGGGCATAATAAGCAACTACTTTTATTCAAGCACCGAAAACTATAATATCAAAAACATAATATTGCTACTATTATCTGAAAAATTATTACCTGCCAACAAGAGAGAAAAACTGATAACTTATAATTCAGTCAGGATGGCAGCCTGTCGCCATCTGTGTTTACATTTGGTCTTCATTGTCAAGATCAAATTCACCTCATCAAGGTATACATCGTGTGCCCGACAACAAAAGGCAGCCTATTATCGGAGGCCCAGCAGCTGCAGCAAACTCAGATAAACAATGGCTCATTGAAAACCTGCTGATATTATCTCCACGCAAACCACGCAAGTAAACCACTGCCTTTCATACATTCCTTGCCTGTTGACTTTATAAAAAGGAAACGTCTCAGAAGGATCTTTGATTTTTGTCTTTCAGTAGTAGTAGTGAGTACTATTTTGGATTATTGCTTTTTTTTGACTGCGCTTTTATTGCTCTAGTACATAACTTTGGATCGATCCCTTCGACTCAAATGTCCTATGTGAAACACAAAAGGCGTGACAACATTTTTGGCTTAATTAAGATCCAAGAAAGAAGAGAGATGAGGACCAAAGTATTTATCAGGTTATTTCTAATCTCGATTTTTGAGTTTCTGCTTATTATATCCCAGGAAATCAGGGATATTATGGAATTATCAATACCACCAGGTGGCATTTTAATTATTCAGATAATATTTTCAGTCAGTCATATCTCCATTAGTCCAATCTACACCGAATTTAAAACAAAAAATGAGCAGGAGATCACATACTGTTTTCTGGCTCACTGCCATCTTTGCACGGCCGCTGTCAAAGATAAATATTTTCAGCAATGTCACAGATCCTGTGTGTCAGTACAATGATACGAAAGTTATTTGATGCTGGAATTTCATTTTTTGTATATTAGTAGATATCCATGAGCTCCGGAGTTTTTTAAATTTTCGGCATTTTCTAAAATCACTTCTGCAGCAAATAAGGACCTTGTCTATTTTTGATGGAAACTTTGTTCATCTACACAGAGTAAATTGGGACAGAAAATCAGATCCCACAAGGGCATAGATTACAGAATGTTTTTTTTAATTAATTTAAATTAATTTCCCTACGGGGATTAGTAAAGTTATCTTTATTTCTATCCATCTATCTATCGCTATTTTTTTTCAAAATAAATATATTTTTGTGGCTGTAAATATACCTATGCCACTCTCCCTAATGAAGACTAAGATTTGGAAACACATAATATGTTTAAGTGTGTGTGAAAGAATGCAAGAGGGGAAAATATGAATATGTGGTGGGCAATGTCTATATTGTGGTGGGCCACCACACACATATTAATGTATGAGAAACCCAGATATGTCTACTGCAATGATTTATTAGATTAAACAGCATAACACCAAAGGTGTTGTCTTTGTTGTGAAACATTATAATCAGGGCCCCTTGTAACGTGGTCATACATCATTATGCTGTGAGGTTGTGGTTTAATAATTGCAACTTCACTGGATCGACAGCACTTAAGATTAACTGAACCTTTCAACTGCTGGCATCTGTTCTCATTTAGCCTGCTCTCATTTAGCATCACCATCCATTCTGCTACCACCTGAGCTGTGGCTCTACTACGTTGAGCGGGCGTCCAGTGATCGGAAGGTTCCTGGTTCGATCCCAGACCCTGCAGTTAACGTGTCGAAGTGTCCTTGAGCAGGGCACTGAACCCCAAATTGCTCACTGCCACCAGTGTATGAATGTGTGTGTGAATGGGTGAATGCAAAACCTGTAGTTCAAAAGCGCTTTGAATGGTCAACAATGACTAGAAAAGCACTATATAAATACAGGACATTTACCATTTTACTATTCTGCGTAATGAGATCAAAAGTGGGGAGTTCTGAGCACAGGTGTGAATGCATCCAAGATGCAGTGAGGATGCATTCTTTCAGCAGTCTGAACATAAATGTGTTCTGGGCCACAATGAAGGACCGCCTACTCAACAGACATCCTCTGAAACAAAAAGAAGCCACGACAACAATGGATAGCATTCGTCATTTCACTGTAATACAATGACGTGTTTGGGCACTTCATCTGCTAAGATAAACAGTGTGTAGTGTTTGTGAACACTACGTCTGTTTCAACTGAACTATTAACCACCAAATCATTAAAATCCCTGCAGCCATGAAATTGTGTAATTTCAATTTGTATTTTATTTTTTGTAGTTGTATGATGAGGGGAAACGTAATAAACTATGTGAAACCTTGCTTATTGCAAGGTCATCCATGCTGTCTTGTAAATTGTGAATAGTTTCTTTGCTTAAAAAAGTTTCAGTTTGTCACTGCATCACAGTCTGCTGTTGCCAAGTCCTACCTGCCAAATGTGGCAGCTGCTAAAACACACTTTTTAAGCCATTTGACAAATTACGCTACATTTATGACATACAATAGTAAACAAAATTGTCACCTATGCGGATATTTCCCAGAATTTCATCACAATTATATAATTTGCTGCATATGGAGAACTTTGTGAAACACTCTGTGTCAAGCTGTTAGTTTTATGGGCCTTATTGTAAAAATGGCAGTTTAGAGGCGGTCACTTGAGACATGTAGAGACACATGTTAATGTGTGAAAGGATGTCCACTTGTGATCGGATCAGCCAGAACACATGTCAAAACCACACATGAACAGGCTCTCAGTGGCTTTTGTAAAAAGGCTTTTTACTACTAGAAGGCTTTGGTTTGACTTGCTGGCAAGAAACTGTAGTTCAGAACATTTCCCGGACCTTGCCAGTTGGTGAGAAGGCTGCTAGCGCAAATACAGAATGTTTCCTTCATATTACAAGATGAAACAGCATCAGGAGGGATCATGTCGGATCATGCTTCCCTTGGAGAGTTCTGAGCCTGTAAAAGTGATGTTTGCCCTGTTTGAAAGTATTTTATTTCAGAAAGATGGGATTCATTTTGTAAAATATTGAACTTTTGTTTTATGTGGCAGCATTACAAACACGAGCCATTGTTTCCCCTTACACTGAACAAAGACAACTAAAATTTGATCCATCTGATTTTGAGTAAAATAAATAGTATTATCACAATATAGCAATAAACTACATAGAATAGTTAGTATTCTGTTTGAATGTGTCTGTGTTTTAAAGTCAGTTCTCTGAGATCTACCGTGACAGTGAAAATCTCCAACAGATGAAACACATTATGGAGGCTGAAGGAATCCATAAAACACAATCTCATTTTTACTCAGCCCAAAAAAGGGAGGAGAAGAAAGGAGGGGTGGTTTAAGATTTACAGTCCACGCCAGACTGTGACTGCCTCCCCTGCACAGCTGCACCACTGCCCCGGGACAGTGTGGCCTATTAGAATGATCTGCCTTTTAAGTTTTCACCACCCTCCTCAAGATAACACTGGAAGGAGGGGGCAAGACTTTCAAACATTTGGAAATGCTCTGCTTTGAGTCTTCGTGGAAGTAAACTACCAGCTATGTTGTCAGAAACAATGTTTTTTTTGTTTTGCAGGTCTCCTCGAGTATCAGAATGGGAAGCTGCGTAGATGGACAAATGAGCAGGCAGAGTGAGGCCAGTCGTCCCAAGGCCAACGTTCATTACACAGACAGTAACACTGCTTGCAATTATATATTCACAACAAAATCCAGAAATGGCACTAAATACAAACCCATACAAAGAGGGGATGGTCCGATGAAATAATGATTATTTACATTTCCGCTTGTGAGTAAAGTGCAAACATTTTTTTTAAATATTTTTTTTAGTTTTAGTTTTCCAATATCCCAGAGCTGCCTCCATTTATTTAACACGGTTGGTTAACTCTAACTGGGACTGCTTTGATGCTTATGTTGCCAAAAGTCTCCTCCGAAACAGCTGCAGCGTCCTCTGCCATCAGGAAGTCAGACTCAATTAACAAAGGTATAGGTTGACTTGCAAGTTTATGTGTAAACCTGAAGCAAGAAAGTTGTAGTTAATTACTTATAATGGCTGGAAGCCACAAGTTAATTGGATCTGTGGCTTACTGGAATATGAGCTCTGCTTCATGGACGTATTATAATATATATTGTCACCATTTTACATAATAGATCTATGCAAAAAATGAATTTTACCTAGCCTATCCTGTTTTCTGTGGTGATGACACAAAAAGAGAAGAGTGCATTCTTTTCTGTAAAGCTTTGGTAAAACGCTTTGTGTAGAAAGATCAATAAAGGTTTTGTATATTGAGTGCAGAAAATTACATGTTCATGTAATTTAACATGCTCTGAGCTACTATAATCCAGTGTTGTACTAATAGTTACCATCTAAACTTTTCCAATTAATTTTCACATATATAGTAGCTGCTGAGCTCAGTAGGACTGAATGAACTACAGCTCACTCCACCCTTAACAGGTTGTGGTTTTGGTTACACTAAGGACCTTGTGCTGGCATGTTTTGTGTATGTGTAGGCTTTTTGTGTTGTTGCAGCCTGCAATCTGGTTCCGGGATTTGGCTAGGAGTTCAATAATGTGCCGTAGCTGGTCATGTTTGCCTTCAGACTATTGTAACCATTATGTTTCATCTTAAAACATCACGCATTGTAGACTGGGATGAATGGACTGCATTCATAGGAACATTTAACAAAATGGCCCACTGATGTCAGGCCAAGATATAAAAGAAAGATGCTCACAGTGAGGCTCATAAGGAGGTGGAGGGTCCCCACAAGGTATACACTCCATATCTTGGAAACCACTTAATTTCGTCTTCCTGTAATATCTGTTGAGGAGAAGAAAAAAAAAAAAAAAAAAGTTTTCACCTTCAAAGCTGTCGTAAACAACATTTTTTGACTTGTCAAAGAAAATATCGTCTCTTTCTGACATTGAATACCTTGGAGATTTTATAGATTCTCATGGTAAAACAAAATTCAAGAAGTGTATTTCGTATGAACTCAGACATTTACATCGGCTGTTTCATAGTGGTGAACTTAATACCTTTGGACAATTGGCACATGAATTTGAACTTCCGCAGTTAAGACATTTCTTAACAAGACATCAAGAATTTGCAAAAGTTCAAATTGAACTCTTCCTTCAAGATATATATTCCAATCATAATATTAAAAGAGTCATCACCAAAGTCTATGTTATATTTTTACCCATGGATGTGAATAATACATCATATTTAAAAGACAAGCGGGAGACTGAAATTGGCTCAACCATTACTCCAGACATCTGGGAACAGGCATGTGAGAAAGCACATCAAGTGAGTTGTTCTAATATCTAGAGGGAGTTTAGCTGGAAAATTATTACAAGATATTTTAGAACCTGACATGTAACTGCCAAATGGAACCAAATAGGTTCTGATAAATGTTGGAGGAACTGTGGACAGCATGTAGGAAATCATACTCATATTCTGTGGTCTTGCTCGAAATTAAGTGAAGGATGGAAGGATGTTTTTAATGCTGTAAAAGAAGTCTTTCAATTTGAGATACCTAAAGACCCTACAGTAGTTCTCCTCGCAGATAATGCATATTTATTGCAAATCCTAGTAGTAGCGGCCATTAAGTTTATTACATTTAAATGGTTATAAACTGAACCCCCATCATATAATGCCTGGCTGGATCCAGAAAGCTTGGGAGATATATGAAATGGAAAAAATTACATATGCTTTACGGCTACAGAAAGACACATTTTCAAGAAGATGGGTGCGATGGGTGC
>KV751336.1:1561940-1578256 GCA_001698575.1 Mola mola
ATTTAGCTTTTAATTCATAGTTTTTTGTGTTTTTCTTCTCAATGTTTAGATGTTCCCAGTATATTCAGTGGAGACCAGATTGCGATGCTGGACCCTCATCAGACCCTGTTTGGAGTGCATGAGTCTGGACAGTGCTGGAATTTGAAGACAGACATTAAGGAGATCACAGAACTGGCTGACCAGTTTGCTCCATACTTCGGTATTTTTGGGAGCTCTGAGAACACCATTAAGAACGGCAACTTTCCTGGCACACTGTTCCGCTTCCCACTGCGACTGAAACCCTCCCAACTCAGTGGAAACATTTACAACAAAGAAAAGGTTTTGGAGCTCTTTGAGTCTTTCAAAGCTGATGCAGACACAGTGCTCCTTTTCCTCAAGAGTGTTCAGAAAATTTCCCTGCATTTGCGAGAATCTGATGGTATAGAGCGCATGTTGTTTCAGGTTACAGCCAAGGGGAATGCTGATGACAAGTTAGAAAGGCCAAACGCGCTTAAGATTTTGGGTCAGGCTGTAGACAGCTACAACAACGGTGTTCCCGGTTCCACCATCACATGTGTCATTTACCAGGTCAACATAGAGACTCAGGACAAAACTTCTAAAGAGACTCAGAGGATGACGTGGCTGGTTTGTAGTGGGGTTGGTGGCAGAGGAATGTGTGCAGAGTTGGACTCTCTGGCAGATGATTTGAAGTTCATGCCCAGCATTGGCATTGCTCTGCCTCTAACTGTCAAAAACAAAGAAGACTTTAACAAAGGTGCCACATCTGGTTTCTCAGGTCGAGCATTTTGCTTCCTTCCCCTTCCACCCGGGGAGGAGAGTGAGACAGGGCTTCCAGTTCATGTCAGCGGCTTCTTTGGCCTGACGGACAATCGGAGGAGTATCAAGTGGCGTGAAGTGGACCAGTGGAGGGATCCAGCAGCCTTGTGGAACGAGCTCCTTATGATTACTCTCATCCCAAGAGCTTATTTCACACTCATCAGTGAAGCTATCAAAAGGGTACAGACTAAGAAGGACCAAGATTTTCTTTTGTCCCCAACAGAGACCTACAGGGCCTGGCCAAACCCTAAGCAGGTCAAGACCCGCTGGAAACCCATCCTCCAGCCACTTTTTCATGACTTGCTGCAGCAGCCAGTAATCTATTCCCTCAGTGAGAGCTGGGTCCAGGTGGACCAGGCTGTGTTCTCAGAGCTGGACACAGATGAGGACATTTCAGAGACTGTAATCAACTACTTGCAAAGCTCAGGAATGCAGGTGGCAAAGGTGCCTGTTACTGTGGACATGGTCTTGACTGCCTATATGACAGAATCCGCTGAAGTGAAGAAGGTGACTCCATCTTTGTTGCGGCAGTTGATCAGGAAGAACAAACACAAAGGTCCCTCGCATGAGAAGCTGCTGCTGCTGGAGTTTGTGCTAAGGGACGTCAATTATAGTGACCTGATTGGACTGGAGCTCCTGCCGCTGCAAGATGAGACTTTTACAACATTTTCATCGTCTATCAGTGAAAAGGATGCCATTTACATCACATCTGAAGAATACCCCAGGTAAAGTATTTTCACCACATTGACTAAAAAAGTCAAGTCTGTTTCAGCCAATACTTATCTGGCCTCAACCCAAATAAAAAATATATTTGTTTATTTTTTAATATGAACTACACATTTTTTTTCATCATCAGAGCAGTTACTGGTTTGAATATGTTTGTATTTTGGAGACAGATTGAAACCAGTGCAGTAGCCTGGAGGACCAGTTTCAGCCAGAAATTGTGGCTGTTTGCATGGTTTACCTGGGGAATTGCTTCTGCCTTTAAAAATCAGACTACATATTTAACATTGAATAATAGTTATTGTTACGCATTGTTATGAATTTCCATGCATAGAAATATATTTGTTCTTTTCCTTAGCTGTATTTTTTTGGGGTGGGTGGGGTTATCTAGAGTCAAAATTAGTCATGACTAGATCGGTGATAGCTTTGTGAGGTGGATAATGAAATTATGTGGCATCAAAGTGCATAAACATAGAAAATGTTTTACTTTTTTTTTCTTTTGCTTCGCCCCCCAGGTGTCTTTATCCAGGACTTGAGGGGCGTTTCATATTGGAAAACATTAATCCTTCAGTATTGGACAGTTTGAAAAAAGCAGCCAAAAGCCGAGGTAACATTATTTTGTTTTTAGTATATATCAAACCAAAACAAAACTTTTATTTGTAGCCCAAAATCACAAATTAAACATTTTCTCACTGGGCTTTCACAAACTGTACACCTGTGACACTGTATGCGCTTAGACCCTCGAACTGGGTGAGAAAAAATATAAAAACTCTATACAGGGAAATTAAGAAACCTCAGGAAGAACCACAGAGGAGGGATCCTTCTTCCTAGGACGTGCAACAGATGTCACTTGTACGGAACACAACAAGATACAACATGATACATGTAATCTCCTCCACATAAATAAATTGTGTAAAAATCATGGTCCGAAACAGTTTTAGACTTATATAATATCAAATAATTTGATCAATTAGATTAGTAAATTAAAGGGGTGTTATTCATAGCTAAGTATAAAAGCTGAATCTTAAAAAAAATTGTCACTGTCCAGGTTGTGACTATGTGGGTTAAGCAGGTTTGTCCATGGTGTAAGTATGTTTAGTCACCTCAGTTTCTGGCAATAACATTAAAGCTGGTGTTGTTGATAGATAATTCAGGAGAATATAAGAGAACGAGAGATTGACCATGCTGATTCATGGAGGAGTGCATTCATTAACACACTCCACCATGAGAATGACAAGAAAGCAGTGAGCCAGATAGCAATTTGCTGAATAACACATTTATTCTCTAAGCCCTAAGTGAAAGGCACTGATTGTAACACATTGACATACATCATTACCTAACAGAGTGGCTTAAACAAAAATGAAAATTCAGGCATTATCTACTCAGCCACATGCTGATAGAAAGTCAACCCCAGAAATATTATTGTTGTGTCTACAGCAGTAGCATCTTATCACAGTTTCTTATCACTTTGGCATCACCTTTGGCACCTGATCTCCCCTCTATTTTTTCTTTCCACAATTATTGAAGCAATTCATAACACAGTCAACATTACATCTCTGCTACACTAAGACGTGTGTGTAGGTTATTTAATGGGATAAGTTTTTTATTCTAAACAAAAATTGTCATTATATCTACAGTGCAACAGTATCTTTGGGGCTGCTCTGGTAGGTATTTAAAAGTGTGCTAAGTATTAAACCTTGTAATTAACTTAAACTAATGCATGAGTGCCATGGTAACTGCAGTAAGACAACTCTAAATGAGAAATAGTAACACACAACTGTAGTTTCTCTTCCTGTCATGAAAAATGTACTCACCTTGATTCAACCTTATTTCTTTTTAGGTTTAATGCAATGTTTTATGGTAAATATGACTTGCAGTATTTCAGTTTTTTCCTCTACAAGAGATTTTGACTAGATTACAAGAATGTTTCAAAACTGATTGTAATAAAAATTGAACAAATTATGTGTTAGGGTGGTTGTACCATTGTATGTAAAGCTGGACATGAGTGCTCCCTCTCCCAAAAGTGAAGTTAAAACATTGTGATTTTCCTCATTTGATGGACGCACACAGGTTATAAATCCACTCAATATTATCAGATAGAACATGGTCCAATCTAAAAATTCAAAGTACGTGTTTTTTCCAATAGATGATGTCTGTCATTTAAGGTAGTTGTCTTTTGTTCATGTTCAAGTGTTCATTGTTCTGATATTATATTCAGATCTTTATTTAAAATATGGTTTGAGCAAGTGTGTTTGCATGGTTTACTTACTTAAAAAAGATAAAAAGTTAACCCCTTAACGCCGGTCGTCCCAAATTCACATTATATAGCTTATATCCAGACTGCAGCCGAGATAGCATTAGCTTGAAAGCAAAAACACAAATAATATTTTTTTTTGATTAATTGTAAATAAATTCTGGCACCAAGCGGTTAAACTGTTATTGTTGCACTATAATTTTCTTTAGAAATTGAATACTAATTGTAGTTTATTTGGACAGTTTTGACAGTTATTTTCAAAACTGTCAAAATATTCTTTCAGGTTTCCGAAAAAGAAATTTCCTTCACCTGCTGTGCTGCAGACTTTACATGACATCTGTCTGACCTAATAAGTCTAATATGTGTTGTCATACCTCAAAAAGTGAAGCAATTTTGTATCCAGGTTTAGTGAAATAACAACTTGTAGACTGTTCCAACATACAATAACAAAAAAAACCCTATTGTTTTAAGCTTTGATACTTAACATTTAGTTATGTAAAGATTGCTAATAGATTTTCTCTGTTATTTGAACAGGTAGACCCTGTACTCAGCTACATGTGCTCAACCCTGAGCGATCAGCTCGACTCATCAAAGATATCCTTTCATCAGCCTGGCCTATAAGAGACTTCATGGTTAAATGGGAACCTGGAAACAGAGAGTTGAAGCATCCCACAGTTTCTTGGCTGAAGATGATTTGGAAGCATCTCTACATACATTTTGCTGATGACCTAAGTACTTTTGAAGACATGCCTTTGATCCCACTTGTACCACTCGAGGAAAGCATGGATCTGGTTCATCTTCTGCGTCTCAAAACTCCATCCCCCATAATTCTTGTAGATGAGAACGAGGCATCACTTTCCGAAAACCTTCTTGATATAATGGAAAAGCTTGGAGGCATAGTGATGAAAAAGATGGATTCATGTCTGCAACATCCTCTACTCAAGAATTACATCCATCCTTCCTCTCCTGGTATGCTTCTGCAAATTATGGACAGATTGTCAATACAACGATTGTCCAGCCAAGTCTCTTCTTTCTCAGTCAAGGAGAAGATTGCGCTCAGAAACTTTCTTGCTGGTATGTCAGATATTACAGAGCGGGAAAAGCATACTCTGCTTGAACTTTCCATTTTTGAGAAAGTGGGAACCTGCTCTGAAGGCACCACAGCATTTACGTCACTGAGAGGAGCTAGAGCTTTACATCATAGAGCAAAGAATCCACCGGATGTGAAATTGTCCATAAACCTTGTGGGTTGCTGTGATGAGGAATCAATCCGTCTAATCAAGATGCTAAATGTTGAACAAATGAAAACAACAGAATGTTTGAATATGATTATTCAGGATATTGAGAGGGGCTTCTACACTACAGATGAGATAACCAAAATCATGCTTTGGGCACTCAAACATCTGGCATTTCTAAAAAATGAAAACTCATCTATGATTGGATGGCTTTCTGCTGTTAAATTTATACAGCTGCCCTGTGGAAAGTCAATCAAAGCTTCTGATCTTTTTGATCCCGAGCTTGAGATTCTACAGAATCTTTTCTACATGGAAGAAGAAAACAGGTTTCCAACAAGTACATTCACGTCTTCCTCAGATATCCTTCATTCACTCAGACAACTGGGGCTAAGAAATGAAGTACAGCTCAGTGAAAAAGATGTACTTAAAGTGGCAAAGAAAATAGAAGAGTTACAATCCAGCAAGGAACCTGAGTGGGTCTTGATAATAAAAAAGGCAAAAACACTACTGCAAATCCTAAACAGACAAACTAAGCTTGTAAAATCAGCTGATGCTCAGACATCATTGCTAAAACTTAAATGGGTACCGGTCTGCAAAGAAAGACCTCTGAATTACCCCAAATCCCTTGCTTGGGTTGGAGATACTCTCAATATCTGCTCCCTGTCAGAGATGTGTGAAATTTCCAATGCAGTACTAGTGGGATCTGCAGTAGCAATGGTTGAACACACATCTGCAGGTATGAAGAAGGCACTGAAACTAACTCTAGAGCCACATGTGGACCAAGTATTACAACATCTCAAAGCAGTTATTGACTGGCATAAATCTCAGGCATTCTCCACAGAGGATTGGTATCAGTTCCAGCAGATCTTGTTTGAGATTTATAGCTTCATTCAGACTCATATTCAGGATGCTGGAGAAGCAATAAAATCACTGCCTTTTGATTGGGTGTGGACAGGGAAGACATTCTCATCACCTGGCCAAACGGTCATAAAACCCCTCCCTGAGCTCGACTTGCAGCCTTACCTGTACTCCCTTCCAAAGACCATTAGGAAATTTCACAAGCTTTTCAAGTTCTGTGGTTCAGTTGAAGAGGTTGCCCCGAGCCATGTGTTTGAAGTTATCAGCACCATCCGACAAAGATGTGAAGGAGAGATTACCAAAGAGGAAAGTAAACATGACATCCTACTTTTGATCAACATTCTAAGATGGCTGAACAACAATCAGATACCTGTAGATACTGACATGCATGTTCCGATTCTTTGTTACAAGGATCCAAGCAAATTAGCAATGAAGCTCATTCATGAATGCACCTACTGTGACATCAAGGTTGATGATTTGAATGACTTACTTGAAGATACAGCAGAGCCCATTATATTAGTCCATGATGACATACCCATGAAAACCGCAGAGTGGCTGAAGGTGCCATGTTTGAGTACAAGGTTGATCAACCCAGAGAACCTCGGATTTGAACAATCGGGCCAACAAGAACCACTAACAGTGAGAATAAAGAACATCTTGGAGGAATATCCATCTGTAGCAGACATTTTTAAAGAGCTGCTCCAAAATGCTGATGATGCAACTGCAACAGAGTGCAGTTTCCTCATTGACATGAGAAAAAACAATGACATTCGAGAGAATCTCCTTGACCCTGGCATGATTGTTTGTCACGGGCCATCATTGTGGTCTTTCAACAATTCTGTATTCTTAGATACAGACTTCCTAAACATCACAAGGTTAGGTGGCTCAGTAAAGAGATCTGAAGCAGACAAAATTGGAAAGTTTGGTTTGGGCTTCAACTCAGTTTATCACATTACTGATATCCCCATCATAATGAGCAGAGAGTTCATGATCATTTTCGATCCAAACATCAATCACATCAGCAAACACATCAGAGACAGGTCTAATCCAGGGATCAAAATAAACTGGAGCAAACAACAGAAAAGGCTGAGAAAGTTCCCCAACCAGTTCAAACCTTTCATCAATGTCTTTAATTGCCAGCTTCCTTTAGCTCAGGACTTGCCATACAAATACAATGGTACACTGTTCAGACTCCCATTTAGAACAGAGCAGGAAGCCTCACAAAGTGAAATCAGTAGTCTTTATTACAACACCACAGACATTTATTCTCTGGTTGATGAGTTTAGCATATGTGGCCATCAGTTCATTCTGTTTACTCAGAATGTTGGAATCATGGTCTTAAAATACCTGAAATATGAAGAAACTGATCCTGCAGGAGCACAAGATGTTGTCACTATTAACAAAAGTGTGTGGTCATCCAAAGCCTCATACGGCCCTCTAAGTATCTTAAAGTCTGCAGCAAAGGTTATTAAAAAAGTAGCGAGCACCAACAGGGTGCCTGCTGATGTTCCAAAGTCCGGCTGCATCATACGCATTTTGGTTGAGGAGTTTCATAACGTGTTCAAACGCATTGTTGATCTCCACTCACCACTTTTCAGAGGTTCAGATGAAGATCCTAACCAGTACTTTGAGATGGCTGCAAAAGGTGTTCAGACAAGAAGGCTGACAGATGAAATTCCCCAAAAGGCAGTCGAGGTCACCAATTGGCTCATTTGCTCATGCATGGATGTCACTGAGGCACTCAGGTTTTCCCTCAGTGATAGCGGAAAAAGGCTTGGACTTGTGCCTTGCGGAGGAGTTGCTGTTCTACTCTCAGAGGAAGAGAATCGAAAATGGACAGTGAAGATGAATGCCACACCAATCGGAGAGGTGTTTTGTTACTTACCTCTCAGAATCAAAACAGGCCTCCCAATCCATATTAATGGCTGCTTTGCTGTGACATCCAACCGCAAAGAGATCTGGAAGACTGACACCAAAGGACAGTGGAATTCCATATTCATGAGACATGTCATTGTCCAGGCCTATTTAGCAGCACTCGCAATGCTACGTTCAATGGCTGAAAGTGGAGAGCTTCTTGACTATAGTTATTATGCAGCATGGCCAGATCCAAGTCAGGTTCATGATGACTTTGCATTGATCAGCCAAGGTGTCTATCAAGAAATAGCAAAAGGAGGTGACTGTGACCATGCAAAAGTTTTCTCAGATGGGAAAACCTGGGTGTCAATCACAAATGTTGGATTCCTTGATGATGTTTTACTCTGCAGGCCAGATATTGGTCCTGCAGCTTTCAAAATATTCTTGAAATACCTCAAAAAGAGTGGCTCACAAAACCTCTGTGCTGTTGAGCTGCCCGACTGGGTAAAGGAGGGATTTGATGATGCTGGGTGTAAAGGGAAATTGATGGAAAAGACACTGACAGAGAACCAGTTCTTTTCAGAAGTGTTTTTCCCTCACATTGAGGAAATTGACAAAGAGTTTCGAGATCCTCTGATGCAGTATGTCTTAAATGAGAAACCTGAAGATTTTGCATCAATCCTGAGGGTTACTCCTTGTATCCCATGCTCTGGCCCCAATAAGGAATTGGTTTTACCTTCCAGACTTATTCATCCAGAGGGAAGAGTTGCTAAGCTCTATAGCTCTGATGATGGAAGATTTCCTGAAGGGACTTCTAAAGACTACCTTAACCCCGTGTGTTTAGTGAAACTGGTGCAGTTAGGCATGGTTAAAGATGATCTGTCATGGGAAGACCTCACTGAGCGTGCTCAATCTGTTATTGAGCTAAATGAAAATGATCACACAGCTGCATGCTTTCGTAGTAGCATACTGCTCAGTCTTATTGATGAGAAACTGAAGATGAGAGATCCAGGAACAGCTGAACACTTAGAGAAGCTGCAGGACGTCAAGTTCCTTCCATTCCTGACAAGACCTGCAGGTTTTTCACTGCCATGGCAAGGGAACAATTTTTCTCCAACAACAATGTTCTCTGCAAGGGAACTCTTCACAACTGAACATCAGGACACAGTCTGTCTGATGAAGCCAATTCTGAATGAGAATTCTCCATCTTTTAGAGGTTGTGGTGCAATGTCATTGGCTGTGAAAGACTGTCTTGGTCTAATTAAGAAGCCGTCAGCTGGACTGGTCATCAGCCAACTTAAAAAATTGTCTCAATCATTTGATGGCGTCACACTGTATCAGGAAAACATAACAAATGCATGTTACAAGTTTCTTCATGAGGAGATGCTTCAGGATGAGAATGTCAAAGAACAAATAACTGAGGAACTGAAAGCATTCAATTCCATCCTGGTGGAAAACACATATGTCAATCCTGCAAAAATTGCATTCCATCTGAATTTTGATGCAGCTCCACATCTTTATCAGCTCCCTAACAAATACAGAAACAGCTGTCGTGAGCTCTTTGAAGGTGTTGGGGTTCAGTCCAGCTTCAAAGTTGAGGACTTCTCAGAAATTCTTGAAACAGTGAAGCAAGATTGTGGGCGAAGGGCACTCACTGAGGAGAACTTCCAATTGTGTCGCAGGATTATTAGTGAAGGAATATGGAGCTTGATACGAGACAAGAACCAAGAATACTGCCAAGACAACTATGGCGGTATTTTATTACCTGACTCCAATCTGTCCCTGCAGCCATCAAAATTACTATGCTACAATGACTGCCCATGGATCAAAGTCAGAGACTCTTCTGTGAAATACTGCCATGGGGATATTCCAAGAGAGGTTGCTGTAAAGTTGGGAGCAGTCCCAAAACGCCACAAAGCTTTGGAGAGGTATGCCTCTAACGTTTGCTTCACACCACTTGGGAGTGAGTTTGGGCAGAAAGAAAAACTCACAAGCAGAATTAAAAGCATTCTCAATGCTTATCCATCAGAAAAAGAAATGCTTAAAGAACTGCTTCAAAATGCAGATGATGCCAAAGCCACTGAAATTTTCTTCATTTATGATCCAAGAACTCATGCCTCAGACAGAATTTTTGATGATAAATGGATCCCAATGCAAGGACCCGCCCTCTGTGTATACAACAACCAGCCATTTACAGAGGATGATGTGAGAGGCATACAGAACCTTGGAAGAGGAACAAAAGAGGCCAATCCAGGCAAAACTGGTCAGTATGGTATTGGATTCAACTCTGTCTATCACATCACTGACTGTCCATCCTTCATCTCAAACAATGACATACTGTGCATCTTTGATCCACATGCACATTATGCACCTGGGGCTACATCTGTGAGTCCTGGAAGAATGTTTAGAGACTTAGATTGTGACTTCAGATCTCAGTTTTCGGATGTGCTAAATCTTTATTTGGGAGCTCATTTTAAATTGGAACGCAGCACTATGTTCAGATTCCCCATTCGCTCTCCAGAGATGGCAAAGACATCAGAGATTAGTTCTGTTCCAGCATCAGACAGAATGGTGCAAAACTTTCTGGACAAGCTAAAAACTGATGGGGCAGAGCTTCTGATGTTCCTCAACCACATGGAGAAAATATCAATCTGTGAAATTGATCAGGCATCTGGAGAGCTAAAAGTGTTATATTCTGTGACAGCCAAAATAACAGATGGTGACCGTTTAAAACGCAAACAGTTTCATGCGTCCATTATTGATAGTGTTACCAAAAAGAAGCAGCTCACTGCTATCCCTGTCCAACAGGTAACCTACTCAATGGACATAGAAGACACTGATGGAAATTTAACCACATGGATGATCTGCAACCGCTCTGGCTTCCCTAACATTGAGAATGTCTCTAAAAGTGTGGTCTCAGCTCACAAAAATGAAGACATAACTCTATTTCCACGTGGAGGGGTAGCTGCATGTGTAAGTCACAACTACAAAAAGCCCCACAGAGCCTTTTGTTTTTTGCCCCTGTCACTGGAGACTGGCTTACCTTTTCATGTTAATGGCCATTTTGCCCTAGACTCTGCTAGAAGAAACCTGTGGAGAGATGACAATGGAGTGGGCGTAAGGAGTGACTGGAATAACAATTTGATGACATCACTGATAGCCCCAGCCTGTGTTGAACTGCTGATTCAGCTTAAGCGTAGCTACTTCCAGGGTCCTGATCCTACAATGACCATACTACAAGGAATGCCACTTCATGTGGTTAAAGATACATTGCGGAAATATCTGTTTTTCTTCCCAGTCAACAGACTTGATATACAACCAGATTGGTATTGCCTGGTTAAAGCAGTGTACAACTGTATCCATGCTGACCTGAAACGGCTGCTTCCTGTAGTCAGAGCAGCACACAGTGAGAACTCTGACATGCACTCTGTCATTTACATTTCATGGGTTAATACATCCACTGCAAACAAATGCAGAGCTTTTTTTGATAATCTGCTACAAGATGAGCTTGAGCACTTGAAAAACACAGAGTATAACGTCACCTCAAGAAAGTCTGTGGCTGAAAATATATACAGATTAAAAACCTTGCTTCTGGATATTGGTTTCAACTTGGTTCACAGCTGCGATGAGACAGCACATCTCTACTTATGTTTGGAAGATGCAGGGATACCAGTCAATTATGTCACACCAAAGGATGTCCGCAGCTTTCTTCACACTTTTTCATCACCAGACACAACATGTCATGTTGGAAAACTCCCCTGCCGTCTCCAACAGTCACATTACAAGTTAGTTCATAATCTGAAGCTTCTAGTTGACTACTGCTTCAAAGATATAGAAGTGGATGAAGTCAGAATTGAGGGGTTGCCTTTGTTGATAACAATGGACAACATGCTGCAAGTGTTTGACTCCAAGAGACCAAAGTTTCTGACACCACACCATGAGCTAATCTCATCAAGGAAAGACATTTTCATGAATACATTATATATCAGGTACAGCAACATCCTTTTAAAGGAAGGAGCTGCGAAGATCTTTGACATTAGCTGCTTTGGTGACCTATTGGGGTCTGTCCTTCCAAGAGAGTATCGAACAAGAATCCCTGTAAAGTGGAGAGACACATTTGCAAGTGAATCCTGGCTGAAGAATGTATGGAACTTCATTAGTGAAAATATCACTCTGAAGGAGGACCATATGGACCACAAACCCCATTTTGACACAGTGCTTGACATTCTCAAAGATTGGGCTTTGCTACCTGGAATCAAATTTATGGCCAGAGAAAAGATAGTTGTCCCAGAGCATGACGTGCTCCTACCACTGAGTTTGATAAACATAGCCATATTTCCACATGGGCAAAATGACAAAATCTTTCATACCCTTATGAAATCAGGATGCATTCAGCTTGCAGTAAACAAAATCTGTGTCAAAGAGAATTCTATAATGGCTATTCTGGCACAACACACAGCAAACATTGAAAATCCATCAAGTGTTCTTAAAGCTGTCGAGTACATGATTCAGACATCTGGATTTAAAGCAGCAAGACTGACGGAGAGGGATTTTGAGATTCTTCTCTTGTATTTCAACTGCAACTTGGCTAACCTCACACAACAGGATGTACAGAGCCTAAAGCTTCTCCCTTGCTTCAAATCAGTTAGTGGAAGGTTCATCAGCATTGCAAACTACGGAGCAAACTATGTCCTTGCAAAAAACATTCCCACTTCAGACATGGACAAATGGGCTCACAATGCCTCTTTTGCCTTTCTTGCTGACAATCCACAGCTGAAAGAATTGTACACCTTCCTTGGGTGTATGCCAATCGATGACTTAGAACTCTATCTTCAACATCTCCTACCAAAGTTTGAGAGTCTTTCCTATGATGCCAAAGTTGAACACATTGCATACTTGAAGGAGAGACTTCTGTCTATGGAAGAACCATGTGAGATGAGGGATCAACTCTATGGGAAATTGGAAGGACTGTTGTTCATCTTTGACTACTCAAACAGACTCAGACCAACCAAGTTTTTCTATGACGAGACTGTGAAGGTGTTTGAAGTAATGCTGCCTACAAAGTCATTTATACCAAGTGACTTCTTTAAGAAAGTTGAGCAAGTGTCAAAACCCAAGAATGGGACATTGTTGCTTACTTCATGGATAACTTTTCTGCGAAACATTGGTCTCAAGCATCAAGTATCACAGCAACAAGTTCTTCAGTTTGCAAAAGAGGTCAGCATCAAAGCCCAAACAGAGAGCTGGACCAAAGAAAAAGTGCAAAGTATTGTAAATGTCCTCTTGAATCACATTTTCAATGAGAGGACAGATCTGTTCCAGGGCACTTTTCTCAAAGAGCTCTCAATGATACCATTTCTTTGTCCTGAGAGAGCCCCCAAAGAACTCATTAGGCTTCATTTGCAGTACCAAGAGATGAGTGAAAGACTTCCTCTTATTCGCTTCAGTGGGTCTCAGGTAAATCCAAAATTCAAGCAAACAGATATCATACACTTGCTTTGGACCTCTTGTCCAATTCTACCTGAGAAAGCTACACCATCAAGCATGAAGGAGCAGGACGCAAGCACCTTTGCTGGACAGGAACAACTTGACCAAGTGCTGAATATGTTAGGCGTCAACTCCGACCCACCATTGGAGAAAGTCATTTGCAACTGCAAGAACATCTGCAACATATCCAGTCTGGATGATGAAATGGTGAAAACCAGGAATAAAGTTTTAAGGTCCACCTATGAATTCCTAAATGCAGATAAAAGAGATTTCCGTTACCACCTTCGTGGGGTGGCCTTTGTGATGGCTGAAGATGGCTGGAAATTGCTGAAACCTGAGGAAGTTGTAATTAATTTGGACCATGAATCTGATTTCAAACCCTACTTGTACAAATTACCTCTAGATCTTGGTACCTTTCATCAACTGTTCAAGCTCCTTGGCACAGAAGACATTGTCTCAACCAAACAATATGTTGAAGTCCTCTGTCGAATTTACAGAAGTTCAGAGGGCAAACAGCTTGACCCAAATGAAATGAGAACTGTGAAAAGGGTTGTTTCGGGATTGTTCAAATCTCTCCATAATGATCCAGTGGAAATTCGCAAAGATCTCGAGAGCCTCAGAGATTTGACATTTTATCTGCCAAGTCATGATGGCAAATTAGCCAATTCCAGTAGCTTGGTGTTTGATGATTCCCCACACTACAAGAGCAGAATTCAAGGTAATATTGGAGTTCAGATGCTTGTGGACATGAGCCAGTGCTATCTGGGCAAAGATCATGCTTTCCACACAAAACTGATCATGCTACTTCCACAGAAACTAAGACCTAGACTGCTGAGTAGCATTCTTGAAGAGCAGCTTGATGAGGATTGTCCGAAAATGTGCCAATTTGGAGCTCTTTGCTCACTTCAAGGTCGCCTTCAGCTGTTGCTGTCATCAGAGCAATTTATCACAGGACTGATCAGAATAATGAAACATGAGAATGACAATGCATACCTTGTGAATGAGGATAAAGCCATACGTCTCTGTAAAGCACTTTGTGAAGGACTGAAAGTTTCTTGTTTTGAGAAACTCCAGACAACATTAAGAGTGAAAGGATGTAGTCCCATTCCACACAGCCGCAGTGAAACACTTGCTTTCCTTAAGAGGTATGGCACAGCTGTGATTCATCTCTACATCCAGCATTCAGACAGCAAAGACATTAATTTTCTCCTAGCGCTGGCGATGACTTTAAAATCTGCTACAGATAATTTGATTTCTGACACATCCTATCTGATTGCCATGCTGGGTTGTAATGACATCTACAGAATCACAGAGAAACTAGACAATCTTGGGGTTAAGTATGACCTAGCAGAGCCCTCAAAACTTGAACTACCACTCCCTGGAACCCCTATACCAGCTGAGATACATCATACACTCCTCATGGATCCTATGAATGTATTTTATCCAGGAGAGTATGTGGGTTATCTTGTAGACTCTGAGGGTGGAGACATGTACGGGTCCTACCAGCCTACCTATACATATGCTATTATTGTTCAAGAAGTAGAAAAAGAGGGAGAGGAAAACACAGGTTTTCTCGGAAAATGCTTCCAGATTGACATAGGTTACAGTGAGTATAAAATAGTCAGTTCCCTTGACTTGTACAAATTCTCAAGACAAGATGAAAGTTCCAATCTGCGGGACACCAGTACCCCATTAACTCCCACAAGTCCAAACAGTCATTCCCCAGGTCTGCGCCGGATCCCCCCTCTTTTTGCTTCTAAGGAAAACCTCAGACCCCCTCCTCAAAAACAGTCTCCAAAAAAGATCAAGGTTCATGCATTGCCTGAAATTCTGAAAGAAGTGACCTTAGTAGTTGAACAAGCTTGGAAGCTTCCTGAGACAGAACGAAAGAAGATAATCCGCCGATTATATCTCAAGTGGCATCCAGACAAAAATGCAGAGAATCTGGATATCGCCACAGAGGTCTTTAAGCACTTACAGAATGAGATCAACAGGATGGAGAAACAGTTTTTGACTGATCCACAAAATGCTGACAGAGCTTCCAGGAGATCTTACCCCACATCATCAGCTCGCTTCCAGTCAGAGAAGTTCTCATTTCAAAGGTTTTATTCATCATGGAACCAAGAAGCAACAAATCACAAGTCAGAAAGGCAACAGTTCAGACAACATAATACAAGCCATGCAGGTTCGTCACACTCTCACCGTTTTTTTGTCCCCCCTACCTTCAAGACAGTTGGAAACCCTGTGGAAGCACGCAGATGGCTGAGACAAGCAAGAGCAAACTACTCTGCTGCTAGAAATGATCTTCATAAAAATGCAAATGAGTGGGTTTGCTTCAAATGCTACCTGGCCACAAAACTTGCACTTATAGCTGCTGATTATGCAGTAAAAGGAAAGTCAGACAAAGATGTGAAACCAACTGCTCTGGCTCAGAAAGTTGAGGAGTATAACACCCAGTTAACAGGCCTTACCAGTGATGTTCAGATCCTGGAAGGATATGGTGTGGACAGCCTAAGAACTCGCTATCCTGATCTCCTGCCGTTTCCACAGATTCCCAATGACAGATACACATCTGAGGTAGCAATGAGAGTAATGGAATGTACTGCACGGATTATCATTAAGCTTGAGACCTTTGTGCAGCAAAAAATATAATACTGTTGTGAAAGATAACAATGAAACTACATACTGTAGATAACTCCATTGAGGTTGCCCATGGCTGTGTGCATCACAGGTTACATGTGTAATTTTGAATACAATTTGAGTTTCCAGCTGGCAACTTATGGCACATATGCAGTTTCTACCTGTGATGAGAGTGCCATGGCCCATACACAGTAAATAAATGTACAGCTCCTGTAAACTATTGGGCTGGTCAATGTAGATTTGCTGTAATAGGTGAAAAAAAATCTGTCTGTGTTGTTCATCCCAATACCTAAGGAATATGTTTTGTTTACTGAAGTCCACATATTGAATATATATTTGCTCTGAGTTAGATTTAAAGAATATACTGTACATATGAATATGCTGCTTTTTTACGTTTCCTTTTATAAAATATATATATATTTTCTTGCCACAAAAAAAAACAGTTGGAA
>KV751336.1:1578824-1610980 GCA_001698575.1 Mola mola
TGTAACGTTAAATTTTGCACTAAACCATCCTCTTAGATTTTTGGTAATTTTAACTTTTCTGGTTTAAGGAACATTGAAAAGCACTATACTGTGGTGCTTGAGTGTTTTTACTGTATCTTTGGCTTTATTTTACTGTTGATGTGAAGCACTACACACACACACACACAGCGACAACTTAATTTAAATGTCCTTGATAACGTTTGACTCATTACACCTCAAGACTGAAGTGACCCCTCTGAGGGTGTCGTCATTAATGAATCACGGAGAACCTTGTTTATCATATGTTTATGTACACTGTGCCAAGTTTGAATAAATTCCCCTTAAATGTACCTTGTCTGGGGTTTTTTTCGGTGTTAAATGAAAAAGTGTATTTATTTAAATGACTGACTTTTTAAAAATTTTTACTGTTTTTTCCAGTGATGCTCAACTGGTACTGATACAAATGATCCAATAGTGTATGACAACCAGCTAACATGGGTCACAACAAACACACAGGATCTTACTAAAAAACATCAACGTTTTGATGTATTGGCTTGTTTGTGTATTTTGTGTATCTGGGTGGTATTGCAGAACTTATCCACTAGAGTGCATTAGAGAACCAATAAACATTTGGAAATAAAACGTTCCATCTTCACCTTACGGATTAAATACGTAGCAGAAAACAAGACACAGTCAAACGCAAAGGCGTATGAAATGAATGAATATAAACTTATTTCACAACAAAACCTTAATACAGTTTGCAGAAAAACAGGTAAGATAATGAATTGCTGAGACAGAGTCATCATAGAAGAATAGCCAAAATTTATTCACAATACAAAATTAATAAATATCCATCACACACTTAATTCAAATATTTCATAACACGGTGTTCTCTCCAGCACTGACTGACCGCGCAATGTCACAATATGTTCATCATTTTTGCACATAGACCGAGTCTCATTGAGTATTATTACAAAATGTTGTTTTTGATGTGGTAAAATGAAAACCTTAATATCACGATAGAGGCAAATGGTGGAAATGAACTGTCATGAATATTGTGTACAAGAAAATCAAGGCATGTATGATGCAAAATTCACACTAACCATATTATTTTTCCATCAGAATCACAAACTCCCAACAAAATTTCTCTTACTAGACCTGTTTTGTTTTTTCTTACTTTACATCATGATCAAAGGTAGTGTTTTATTTTTAGTGACATATTGTTGTAACTTAAGATGAAAGTCTGACAATTCATATTTACTCAGGCCAAACATATATTATCTTAAAAAACAAAACAAAACAAAAAAACCCCACAACTATACATGTGATACCCCACTAGTAAAACTTTCTTGTACCATAGAACATCCAAATCCCAACTGTGTAAAGCAGTTAAAAACAAAACTAGTCTCTGCCAAGTGCTCTATAATTGGGTTAAGAAAAAAAAAAAGATAAAAATTCTGAGTCGCCTAAAATGAGTATATGACAATGACAAAATATATACCAGCATTTATCTAATCTTTCCAGTTAAATAAAAACATGCTAAATTCCAAGACAAAAAAACTCCATGCCAAGGGCTTGGAGCCAGAAGGGCATAAATTAAAATAAATACTTCAGTAACATTCTGACACCATTGGAGAGATTTATTTTCTGATTCGTCCAAGCCCTTGATATGTCTCACTTTAGTTTATTGCACCACAACAAAATATATTGCATAGGATGTAAGCTGTTACCAGCTCCTCATTGCCCAGCCATGATTAAGTGTGTAAAAGTTTATAAACAGAAGCATTTGGAACAGAGTGCCAATTTGTTTCAGTTGAATAGACAGAAGGTCATAAATACAACTAAAATAATGCATTTCATGACATCTCTGGCAAGTTGGGCCAGCAGGCGTTTTTGTTTTTACAGGCCTTGATGTGCCAGTGAGCTCTTAACACTGAGATCACCCAACATCCACCCTGGTATGAAAATTAAAAAAAAATTAAAAAATTTTTTTGATATAAACAGTTGTACTTCTTGCCTCTCAGGAAATGTGCGCACGAACAGATGGGAAATTGATTACTTTGTACTTTTCTAGCACTCCTGATTATCACTGCAAGTGGAGGTGACGCCGGCCTTTGACAGGAAGAGCTTGCCGCTGGGACAGACGCAGACCTCGTAGAGAGCGTGAGCATTTCCAGAAACCCCTCCTTCGCTCAGGGGCAGGCTCGGCATGCGAACAGTCTCGGCGTCCAACACCAGCTGCACAGCAGACAATTGAATCAACAAGGTCATACAGATCTGCTTATCCCTCTTTATATGCAGTGACGCGGCAGAAAAAACACAGAAAACCAAAGAATGTGATTGAAACTTTATTCTTATTATTCACGACAAAATTAATGCAGATCCTACACCAGCTTTCTATCCTATAGCAAGGAAAGAGAAATGACCGAATGTTTCAGCCTACATTGTCATAAATGCACCGAAATCGCCTTTCATACAAATGCTAAATATAGTTGATCCCGTTAGCTGCAAAACAAGACTTACTATTTAGCCAGAATTCATAACCAAAACTCACCAAAACAGCAACATGGAAACTGCAACCCAGTACATGACAAGAGCGCCCAACGAACTAATTACACTTCTCAGATGGTTGTCTCTGTGCTCTTATTCGGACAAGAACATCCAATAAACGGAAAGCGCAGAGCTGCTGTCTAACTGTGCTTGTCTTTGGGAAGAAAACCTCCAGGTGTGACCATAAGAAGCGAGAGAGGTGTCATGCACCATGTTGCTGAGAAGCATGCTGTATACTCTGTATACTATGCTGCTGTGGTGACCAAAAGAAAAACAGATTACAAATTTGAAAGAGCAACCTTGAGGATGTGAGCAGTGTTTTTCTTACCAGTCCTATACTTGACTGCAAGATAACATCCATGTTGGAAGAAACTTCTATGTTGCCTGCCAGGGCTTTCATATGCACTCCTTTTGGTGCATTCATACTGAGAGAGCGAGTAGGAGACTCCAACCTAAAGTGAAAAAATTCAGCATTGTTACAATTTTTTCTGTCTTTATAGATTTCTAATAATTCGTACATTCATAAAAGACTTAAACGAAACATGATAATAAAAATATGCAAAAGAGGCCAAAAGCCTGTGAGGTTCATCACAGGCCTCAGTCATTATTCCCTAACAGAAACAGAAATCTCACACACAAAGGAACAGTGAACTAGAAAGAGTAGGTAAAGATAGTACTGCTTCCATCAACTATCTGCTCTTTCAGTTTTCTGAAACACTGCGTATTTCATTTTACATGACACAGACCTCAGTAATAACATGAAATGACCTATTAAAGAGTGTTGTATTATAATTAGATTTTGTATTTTGTCATGCAAATTCGTTTACTACAAGAGCATGGCACACCCACTTGTCCCCACACTTCCACTCCATAGGTTATCCAGTAACATGATTTATAATAAGATTGCTGACATGCTCACCTGAGATCTTTGAAAAGTTCCGATCTGAGCAGGGGCACCTCCACTGAATGCTGGAACAGAGCTCCTTCAGGACCTGATGGAGAAACACATCCATATGCTTCAGTTGAGAGCTGACAACTTTGGATTCATGGCTGGAGTGAGATTTTGGTTTTCTTCAAGGGTTTTTAATCATATATGCAAGTGCACATACTTGGACTCAATTCTCCATCATGCTTTGGAAAAGTAGGCCTTTCACAAATATCACCATGAGTTAAGGCCTAACATTAAAGATACAGCCCGACTTCACTACTTTGAAACATTAGACAATCAGTAACCCAATAAAGGCACAGGGGTTTATTCACTAATCGAAGCCAAAGATGTGCTGGTTCCTGAACAAAAACAACAATAAAGAAGCAAAAGATCATACCTAGTTGAAAGCAGATGGCTCATACTATACAGAACCCTATGTTGGTTAACAGATAACAAGGTCTGTGGATTATCTTAAGGGGCCAGATCCTGAATTCTGGAAAATGTTGAGGTTTGTAAATATATTTTATTTCTGAGCAACACGTGACAAGTGCAGTCTAGTTCCATTTGTGAAAAGACAGAACTGTCTACAGGTAACTGCAGACTTCACAATCTACAGGGATGAACAGCACTGCAGGTACAATGACCAGGTGTGCCACTTAAAGTGGAACTGCACAGCACTTTTATCTTTTGTCCCGCGTCAACATGCCACATTTTGATTGCCTCTAATTTTCTAAATTCAAAACACTGCAGGACAGATGCTTTCCTAAAATGACTTATATCCAAATCTGCAAGAAAAGCGGGAAAGGCTGTCACAAAGGCAATGTCTAAAGCCAATCACACTGTGCACACGTGGGTTCAATTTCTGAAAATTCAGAAACACAGCAGCAGAATACTGCTCCCAGTATGCACATTGAGGTAAAAACATGACAGAATCCATCACAAAAAGAAAGAAAAGCTGTTGCAACAGAGCCAGATAGGAAAATAAGTCTGACTGGCGAAGTGGATGGAATTTGATTTTTTCTTTTTCAGTGCACCATGTTGGAGTACAATGTGAAGCAACACATTATGTATGAAACGTAGAAACGGTGGGCAACTAAATAGACAAAAGGGTAAAACAGAGCTGCACTGAGCTTAAGGCAGAATAGAAATGATTTAGTTGATAGATCTCTCAGCATTACTAATGTTTCCCGCATCGTCACTCAAAAAACACCCTTTGACCCACATTTGGTTTGCTGTGAGCCTACCTGCCAGAGGAAAAAGATGTATTTTTCAATATGGGCTGAACTGCCCCTTGAGTAGCGCATCTGTTGATAGGCTGTTTCAGAACTATGGATTTTACCACTGAACTTACACAATGAAGCCCGATAAACAAGTCACAAACAAGTGCGCGAGAACTCCGCAACTTGATGTTTCCAGAGTAAAGAAAGTGACAGAGGCAGCAACAAACAGAAAAATGAGCAGACGGCCAACACTGATGTCAAGTCCATGTCGTCACACAAGAGGAAACCACTTAATGATAAAGACGCACCAATATGGAAATTCTCGACTGACACTTATTCCGATATTTAAAATAACAAGTGGACTGGTAACGCTACATTTTTGTGTTGAGGAAATAAAAAAAGTCATCTGTATGAAAAATAACTGAACTGAACCTCTACAGTATCTCTCCCACAAAGTCGTCAAGATCTGTTCCTTAAGTTTTCCATATAGAAGACTTGGGCTGTCTGAATTGGTTTTTTGTAAACTGTTGCTGTTGAATTGTAGAATGAAAGCAGAAAACTCTCAGCCATGAAAACGGCTGCTTATTTCAGTCATGATATGTGGTGTTGTGCATAACCTGGAGAAATTGCAGCCTGGCGTTATATTCCTCTGCACAGCATCCAGTGAAAGTGGACAGTGAAAGTACAGCAGTAGGACTGGGGTGGTTGAAGTGGTAGTGTGGTTGGTAAACCTTTTTCAAAAGTGTAGGTCCATGTTCCTTAATAAACTCTGCATTATAGAGGTAGTTAAATGTATGAGGGTCGAATTCTTAGATAAAAAAAACTACAAGCAGATAAGGATATACACCGGACGTACACTGGATGGATGGTCGGTCTGAAAACATAATGCCTCTGGCCTTGGCTTTAGCTACCACGGAGGCATAAAAACACCAAATGGACATGTCAACGAGGTCAAAAATGTGATGTGAAGGCAATGTTAACAAACAGGGGATACACAAGAGGTAAAAGTGGACCTGAAACCTCAACAGATTGTACAGAATGTAATAAGCACCGGCTTCTTCCTGAGGATTTTACTTAACAACTTGTGTGCTGCTGCCTGCTGGTCGCTGTGGATCAGAAAGGCAGAATGAAGCTATCAGAGTGACAGAGAAGATGGTTCAGCCTGCTATTGTGTACTGAGGTGTTACATTTGCTTTACCGGCTCGAACTTGAAGATGAAATAATACCAAAGAAGGTGTGTTGCAGGTGGCATGATAACTGTGCTTGTGATTTTTCAGTTGCAAGTATCTGTGTCTACTCTACCGCATGACATGAAAATGATGAAAACGACTGGGGTGGCAGGTGGCAGACGTTAGAATACCTGTGACTCGTAGTTTGTCTGGTCCAATCACAGTCTGGTTGCCATCTGCAGTGAACAGCATGTTGTCATTGTGGGAGTTAATGAGCAGATCTCGAGTGTGTCCCCGGGCCTCATTTGGACCTGCAAGCAGAAAAACAACAGCGAGAATAAAATACCTGAAGGGGTTTGGCAAGAATACAAGGAAATATTACAAAAATCCAAAGCAAATCTTTCTCTTACGGTCATATTCTTCGAATCTGCGTTGCTTACAGACTATAATGAGACACATTCATGCATGGCTGCATGTGCTTCCTTACATGCAGAGAGGAGAGATGTGAGCGAACAACCAAAATGAAGCACAACTAACCTAATTTATGCTCAAACTGAGAAATAACTTATCTGGGGTTATTTCACTTAACCCTTCACTACACTCTGCTCCCAGCCCTGTGGGAGGCAATTTTAAAAGTGAGAGATCAGTCAGTGACATTTAACATAATCTTCTCTAACAAGGACTTCACTTTTATTCACAGCGGGCCGAGAGGATGCAAACTCTGCTTTTTATGGCCTAATGATCAAGGACACATAACGGCACTGTGGAAAACAGCAATTAGTTGGGTCATTTGTTGGCCTTTTAATCATGACAAAATACCCCAACGTGGCCGTTGGTGAGCCATAAAGGAAGCACAAACGCTCCACAGGCCTCAGGCTCACTGTGTAATTAATACAGAGCAATCCATAGGCCATGGCAGAGAGAGGAATGTTGCCATTAATAGATTTTAAATGGAAATCTAAGATATTGTAAATGGAAAGATGGCTTTTTGTCACTCTTAATGTTACATTAGAAATTGCTGCAGGACAAGAACGTCAATGACTTTACTACGGCCCTCATATATCAACGGGATACTTTGCTATGTGTGAGACCTTTAGATGGCTCTCCATGTGTACCAAAAAATGTGTCCTCTTTCAGACTCTTACCCACAGATATCCTCCCAGTGACATCACCATTTTCATCACGGGTGTTAACGGAAACATTTTCTGATGAGTGCACTCGAAGTGAAGAGTCCTGAAAAAAAGAAAACTGCTGTTTACCCTGAGGGACCGATATGGATTTGAAATATATGTTAGAATATATCAGCTATAGTCGGTGAAGATTGTTTTTTACAAGTTATACAATGTGAGCTAACACGTAAAGCAGGGGATTGGAGACCAACATACCAAAGAGATGAAAAACAAAAACATGACCTGACAAACACCGGACACACCAGTCTGAGCTGTGAGGATATCATCTTGAACATACTGCTCAGCATTGTTTCTTGCCACTATGAATCCAGATTTAATGAAATGGCTCATATTTCCTCACCGCATACATTGGAGTTGTTGCTGGTGTTGACCCCAACATCACTGTTTTTGTTTTGTTCAAAAACTGAACCATTTTGCATCTGGGGCAACATAGCTAGCAACGATGTGTTGTGATTCGTGTGGCGATGACTGGTCCCTGCAATTATGTATTTCGACATTTGATATTTCTAAATTCTTCAGCACAGTTGGACAGAAGAATAATTATCTTTGTGGTACTGCTGTCTGTAGCAGTATTATTAGGACTGGTTGCTTTGTAGTCAAATGCCTGTAGAACTAATGGCAATTCTATCAGTCCCAGGTTTATTTTGTAGAGCAAGTGTGGTAAGCAAGTGTTAGCAGGATAGCAACCTCATTTCTAACTGGGCCTTGGTTTCCTTTTCTTTTATGACATTGTAAATAGTATTTATCGCACTAATATAAGGTCAAGTGTTTCTGATCCGTTCAGGTTGAATTAGTCATTTGCTGATGTGAAATATGATTGACAGATGAGCTCTGCCTGCAGTTAGATAGGCAGGTGTATTAGCAGGAACTCAGTAATGCTGCACGGAGTCTGATTTTAAATGACCACCGGTGCAAGATGGCAGTGCTTTTATCCTGGATATTTTCACCATGAAAATATCATGGTGGTGTGGCATCATCTGTCTTTACTCATGTTAGTGATGAACACAGGACACATTATACCATAAGCCTTGTTTTTAAGAACATGCTAGAGCGTGTGAACACATTCTGAAATTACTCCTTTATAAAATGATTATAATTTGAAACTATTCAACTCCATCAACAAGAGTATATCCCCCCAAAATCCCTGATGTTCACACAAAAACAGCAGCTGTGGCAAAGATGGCAGCACAAATTGATCTTTAAGCGACAAGGACAAAAAAAGGAGGGAAAAAAGTGACTTTGGGCAATTTTCCAACGGAAAAGGACGAACTGGTGGCCAATCCTGATGTCAGAAAATGTTGAAAATCGTATCAGCTCCAGATCTCATGGATATATGTTAGTGGGCAAAATAAGAAGATCCAGCCTCTAATAGTTTTTGCATTATTGAGCTGACACAAATCCACAGTGGGGCTAATTACTACATAATATCGCTGATCTCCGGGTCGATAATTATGACTAAATAACTAAGGTAATAAAAACAATTGTTGGATTACTGGGTTGAGAAAAGTCATATTATCCTCCACTAGCCAACACTTGTTTTGCATAGTAACATTTCTAAACCTCATACTTTTATATTTTCAGCAGTGACACTCAAAAGAGTTTTTTCAATACCGACAAAACCCAAAGTTTACTTTTACTAATGAACTGTTAGAAAATGATTTATTAAATATAATAAAGCCATTAATTACATCATGTATACCCTTTCTAAATGGTGACTTATTAAACACATACTAGCAAAACATATGACATCAGCAAACTGAATGAGATGTCACTAAAACACTTTCATAAACTTTTATAAAATGTTTAAATGAGGCAGTGCTCCTCTGCAGGTGTGAGTTAGCTGTCTTTATTAAAATGACAGAAGAAACTAACTTTGATGTCCAAGGCCAGCTGGTGACTTGCTAAGCCTTGAATCCCATTATAAATCCATAGAAGACATTAGAGAAAGTGTCTGTCCATAAATGAGGAATATATTGGTTGAGAATGCTGCTATAAGCAAGAAAGGCCATTAGATGTAAACAACTGCCACAAAGTGTTCCCATCTGCTGCTAGCAGCCGTGCCATAAACTACTTCCCACCACAAACACCCCTGAGGTTAATGGGAGCTCAGTGCACCAGCACCACATGCGCTGTGGGACTGCCAGCTCCGGTTCGCTCTGACACATCTCCAAAAATAAAAAGCAGAGTGAGAAATATGCAGTTGGCTTACTGCAGCTGGACAAAGACTGCTGCGGGGATTAGATTTGGATGATAGCAGCACATGTTGTGTACCTAGATTCAACTCAAATTTGGTAAATAGTCGGATTGCCAGACCGTCAGGTGGATGAGCTGAGCAATGAAGAAGACAGACAAGGGGAGGGAAAGCAGGATGTGCAAGAGGAGCAAGCAAAGCGTGTGTTCCTGATTATCATACTTCTCTGGAGTGGATCTCCTGAGCATAGACGGGGAGAAGAAACTCCGACTCGCCCTCCTCCAGTTTGACCCCGTCTGAGTGGACTTGCAGATAGCCCATACCTTCCTAAAACAGAATACAATAGATAAATAAAAACGAATATACACACACACGCACACAAATAAAGACAGAACAAGGCTGAATCTTTGGGGGGAAAAGACAATCTGCAAGTAAGGCTGAAGAATTAAATGGAAATTGACTGAAGGGATCTATCTGAAAGAATCCAAAATACGACAGGTTAGGAGGAGAAAATTTGATTTTTATCATCCAATCCCTTGAGGGGCTTCCAAGGATGAAACACAAACACACACACACTTAGTGCAGCTTTGGGAAATCTGAGAATAAACCAGGCAATTGATTTGACGTTGCTGGAAGCTTCACTACAGTGTGACTATGCAAAAGTATATCTCAGTGTGTGTCTCTTATTCTGCTTCTGCATAAACCCACATTAATTCTCCCTCGAAAGGCTACAGATTACTACTTATAATGATATGTCAGTGTGATCATCACACAATCAAATATTAATAATAATAATAATAATAGTAATAATAATAGGATGTAACGTGACACTGATCACTAGCTCATTAACACTGAAGATATAAAGAAAACGTGGTCAGTCATGCGCACCGTGTTGAACCACATCACCCTAAGGATCCAGATGGTGAGGGCGAAGTTGACGATGAGGATGACGATGAGCAGCAGGAGGAACAGGTAGAGGCAACGCTTCCTCCAGCCATAGATGCCGATCTTGTGGATGTGGTCGGGCACCGGCCTTGGCACGTTGCTGCCCTGGGTGGTGCTGACGTACTGCTCCCGAACCATCTGTTGGCTGGACGCGACACCCCACACAGGCACACAGGCACACAGGCACACAGGCGACGCACACAGATGCCAAAAAGAAGATGACAAAACAACACGGACGCTGACATCAATCCGGCATGGAACACCACAGAGTGAGCAGCAGTTAGTCAGGGATCAGCGAAAACAGGCTGTGGAATGATATATAACAGAAGTCAAATGACTAGACATAATTTATTATATCATTCACTCTTTTAGCTGTGTTTTTGGAAAGTCAACTCCTGGGGGAACTATCTGTCTCTGCAGCTGCTAAATGCTCCGCTATGTTCACAGTTCGCTGCTAACTGTGTCTGTCTGCTGTTTGCTGGGTGCCGTGCACATTTTACAGCTTTTGTGCAGAAAATAAGCATTTCACTTCAGTGGAAAACTATCAAAAGAGCTGTGAGAGTGAAAGAAAGCTGTAATGTTGAAAGCAAAGAATGTTGAGAGATTGTTAAATCTCAGTGGAACTGAGGGGGAGCTACAGATGCTTGAAGGATGTCTGCATATGGCTATTGGACAGCCATAGCATACCACTTAATGCATCGGTAGCATCTACACTGTAAACATGAATACAGGGTTAAGAAATACTGGCATCAAGGAGGTATCGATATATACATTGTGATACAAAACAATGTAAACAACAGCTCCTTCTTGTGCTCTCAACAGAATTCACACCCACAGTATTATTGTGATATTTAGAGGAAAAACCCAAAACTTTGTCTATAGTGTATTTTGTGTCTTTTTTTTTTTATACCAAATGAACCCTCAACATACAAGTGTGGAGAGTTGGAGAGATTCTGCAACCACAACTATACTAATGTGTCCAGAAAAGCACAATTACATCTGCAGTGGATTATTTACACAATATTATCGCATGTGTTTTAATAACATGATATCTGTTTTCATTTTTTACTATCACGGTCGTATTAATAGTATTGCGACAGCCCTGTAGACTGAGCTGGTTTCTCTGACAAGCAGCTTTCGTGCATCATGTAAAAGGTGATTCTCTCTGTTTAATTTGAAGTTAGCTGCACACGTAGAGACTGTCTGCCTGCACCTACCTGTGTGCTGTGTCGTGTTCTAACTAGGCACAGTCTGTCATTCATCACTGTGTGCACAGATCCGGTGGATATCTGGCTGACTGCACCCAGTGGAAAACTTGACTACATTTCGAGTAGTTTTTTTTTTTTTTTTTAATGGACAGGGAACATGCCACTTATTGAAGAGCGGAGTTCTGGTTACACGGCAACAAGCAATCAAGCCAGCAACCAAGAGAAAAGTATATAAGCATATTTCAAAACACAGCAGCTCTCTGTATTGCAGCCAAAGCTCCAACTGCAGGACCCACGAGCGAGCCCAGCCTTCAGGGACGGGTTTTACTCCAACAGAGGAGGGAGGCGTTCGAGGACAGTGGAGCCACAGGTCGCACAGCCTAACAAAGGTTGACTGAATAATCTGTGACCAGACACAGACTGCAGCGAGAGGCCTGAAGAAAAGACTCTTGGGAGTTCATTATTGAGTCAATAAAACAACCAAAACAGGCACGCACAAAGACGGCTGCAGCTCTCTCCAAGCACAGAGCTTCTCCGAATCCTCATCTTTAGTGTGTGACTGCCACTCCTCGGCTTCACAGGAACTTATCTGAATCAAGATGTAGAGAGGCTGGACGTGCCACAGTGACGGCATTTTCCATCATGTTAGAGGTCCCACTTTTCAAACCGAAAAGTAATTGTTCTTTGCCAAGCAAGGATACAAGCAGAGACACACTCTGACAAACTGTACGGACATATTCAAGTAAATAGCTTTCCTGTAAATAATGAGGGAAGTGTTGTGTGGGGCCATGAATAAAAGCATGCACGCTGGCTGCTGGGACTCTCTTAAGTCCAGGAGATGTTTCACAGGGATGATAATAAAGTCCTACAGTCACCATAGCTCATTTTTTGTCGTTTTTAAGGAGGGTGGAGCGTATTTCTATGAAGCCATCACATGGTCCACAAGCCCAGCTGGGATGAATAACTTGTAATTGACACCCAAATGCATGTTGCCCGAAAAAGGAAGGGGAAAAAAAAGTGACTTTGGGCAACTTTCCAAGTGAAAAGGAGACCAAAAGTTGATAAGGCTTATGTGAAATTCGGTTGTTTGTTTCTCACTTCTTTTATATTTACCAATCACATCTGTGAGAATGAGTAATAACGACAAATTGCATGGCAGCAAAGCAGCAGAGAAACTTCAGTGAGAGTGTAGTCAACATCCTGTCTTTACCCAGCTTGTTTTATGACTGCAAACTCAATGAGGTTTTACTGGGGTTTTTTTTCTACACTGAGACTCAAAAAAACAACACAGATTATTCAGTGTCTGTTAAATTGACCGATTCCAATATTCCCAAACTATTAAGAGCCACAGGCCTTTAGTGTCAACATGTTGATCTGTCCACTCTGCACCATGTGAAAATGAGCAGGGAGAATGAAAGAGCTCTGGATTTGTTCATTATGATGCTAATGAATTGAATCTAACCCAGTCTAATTATGGTAAATGGAAGCACTAAGAGACGTCTTTACTTCTGCATCAGTGGGAAGAAGAAGCAACTTGAGAACTGGATCTTTGAAGGCGTTTTCCAACTCCGGTTTCAGCATTACCACCTCTTCAGCCATAGGCTGATCCTTCCATAGCAACCCAATAAACACTCTCAGAACTGTCCCGCTGCTCAAGTGCCAGGAATGCTCAATTTCTATGACTTTATGGTTGGAAACACAGTCTGACTTTGAAGAGAAAATGGGTTTTTATGTTATGCCTTTGTTTTTTAACCTTCCTGGTAATAGAAAAAATGGTTGTTTTAAATTAAATCCTAAATCTAAAACTTACTTCTAAAACAATCTGGTTTCTATAGCACAGGAGAGACAAATGAATGCAAAATTAAGTGCATTGTAGCCCTCTAACTGGGCAGAGCTCCCAAAGATGGAGCACAGTAAGCAGGGCTATTTATCCTCGGGCACCTTCTCAGTTACCCTTAAACAAGTGACGCTGCCCGCATGAAGTGAAGGCCAGGACAGACAAGCTAACTGCTCCCTTAAAAACTCACAGGGTCCAGCTATAATTGAGAATCCAGGCTTGCCACTGCACCAAGACTTGACCTGGATGTATGCAGGAAGTTTCAGCAAGTTAGGAAAACTCAGATTGTTGAGCAGCAGGACGTGACGCCACGGAGAAACACTCAGAGGAGCACAGCATGCGGAGCGATCGTAAGCTGAGCAGAGCTGTAGTTTGTGTCTGCCTAGATGCTAAAAATAGGATACAGCATTGTGAACTAAATATAAAAAAGGAAGAACAGGACACACACACCCAAGCACAAATACTATACTCGTATAATAACTAATAAAAGGCAACAAGACAGGAATATTGCCCATAACACACGTAAAACATTAGTGAGGGTTCTTTGTCAAAGTTATGTTAGTACGCCAATATTGCTGGCCATGTATGGTAAAACCGCTGCAAGCTGAAAAAAACCCAAAAAACACACAAACTATATGACTACAAAGTAACCACAGAGCATAAAAGGTCCCAAAAAGCGAGAAGGAATATATGCAGTAGGTCAAAGGTTGCCAGTATACAACACCTCAGTATGGTTTTAAAGAGGAAGTGGTGGAAGAAAGAAGAAGGCAGAGTGTATTTGGGGAGAAAAGGCAGAGCACTCACCGTGGTGTGTCCTTTTTCCTACCGTGGGCTGAGCTGAGCTCGAACTGCTGAGGGCAGCTTCACGCGTCTGTCAGCCAGTCAGCAGCTGCGTGCCATAAATCCGGATCCGCACGTGCCCTGACCGCGAGGGGGCGCCCCCGCAGCCACTCCGACTCCGTCCCGTTCCCTTTTTACGCATGCTCAGAGAGAGAGAGGAAGAGGAAGAGGAGGAGGAGGAGGAGGAGGGAGGAAGAGACTGATTATTCAGATAGGATGAGAGGTACAGTCTCTCTAGTTAAGTATCACTCAACAAATATGAGTGACTCCAGGTATCACTAAAATATAAATGATTCATGCCTTTATTTCCTGACAAGCATCATTGGTTATAATACATTTACACATAATCCAAATTTATATTGTTTGTAATCTTTGACGGACTTCTCAAGTTTACAGTCCAGAAAGTAGCACATTTATTGTTTGTGACAGGTGAAATAGACCTGCTCCACAGTCAATTGTCCTGACTCCAGGAGAATACAATGCAATGGAACAAATACAGGGCAGACCATCAACTCTGTGTACAGCTGTGAAGCAGTGAAATACAGCACTAGATGAGAATTGTGCATAAAGTTGAAATTTAAAAGCTACCAGCTCTTGCAGGGTTTTAACTTTTATTTCTTTAAAAATATTAATATTTAAAGGTAGTGTTTTTCCAGTTCTTGGAAGCTACACTGTCCTTCACAGTGCTCTGCTGTTCAAAAAACACTGATTAAGTGCTCTCTTAGATATCTGCATGTTACATAAAACAGTGTTGATGTGAACTTAAGGGCAGTAGTTCCCAAACTGGGGTGCCCCTCCGACTATTCCACTATAATGTATGAGTTTTTGTTGTACTATAATAATGACTTTTTGTTCACTGGTGCACCGCCACATACAGCTGGTGCTCTTTTAATTATTTTTGCCCCTGCGCCTAGAAATATCCTGAGTATGCCACTGCAGTTATTGTCGTACAGGAGAGAGCAGGTGAAACACATTTTTATCAGGCATCACAGGAAACTAACAGCGAACTGCCACACACAGTAGGACGTCAAAAATGGCTCACCTACATGGACGACAGTCGTTATCAATGTTGTGCTGTCAGATTGTGCGCCCCAGCTCTATTAGAATGACATTTCCATTTTTAACTCTACCTTTTTTTTTTTTTTTAAGATTGTGAAACATTAAAAATGTGACTTTAGAGGTCCTGCTAAACCACTAGACCCAACAAAGATGGTGTGAGTGCCTGATTACATGACATGTGGGATTGTGTGGGTGTGCACATGTAAAGCTTGATAAACACCTCTTTCACAGCTACCATTTTGGCAAGATGCACGAGGATAAACACAGGTGTTTCCAATGACATTAATTATTGTTCTGTCCCATCCAGGTCAAACCGAGTCAACATGCTGCTCTTGTACATGTTGACTCACTGGAAAGGCTCAGCCACACTAAATTGAACAGAACCTTATTAAAATTTTATTGGGGTTAGTGTGGTACACTCAAAAATATGTGATGACTTAATGAATGTATTTTTGAGTATATTGTTTACATGTTATTACATTAATTAATGTTTTGCTAATTGCAACAACACAAACATTTCAGTATTGAGTTTGAGACCCAAACTATTTAATTTTACATTTGTTAGGAGACAAAGCTATGACAAAATGTATGTCTATGGGAAAATAGAAGAGCGGAACCAATTATGCTCAGGTGGTGTTGCACCCAGGTCACTAAGGTGAGGGACGCTCCTCCCTCCCCTCAGAGAAAACTTGGGAAGAGAAACATTTGTGGGTGTCCAAGGAGGGAGGTCTAGGAGGAGAAGGATCTCTGCTTCGCGAGTGAACCACACTGCTGATCTGGGAGGTCAACACACGCCAGTCACCAGAGAGCTACACTGCTGGCTCTGTAAACCAATACACACCACAAAGTGACATTGCATTGCCATTGGGACCAAGCGCATCATGTCTACAGCACGCAAAGAACTGGTGTGGCAAATCAAAAAGAAGTTGTTCAGACTCTCCAGCGACGACATCTACCGGGTTGCAAGGGACCTTGCAACCGACAGCGAAGAGACAGTCAAGCTGAGTCCAGGTGACGAGGAAGGCTGCATGGACTATGTCCTTTCCTACATGCAGTCTGACACCTTGCTAGAACTGGAGGATGAAGGTATGGGAGTATTGTTGATGTTGAATGATTTGGTATGTAAGGTTACTAATACCTGTACTTCCGTTGATTCACCAGTTGATACAGCTGATGATGTTGTGACACGTTATACACAGCCCCAGTCCACTCGCTATTAACACAGACAACAGATCACAACCACACCCTCACTTCAACAGCATAACTATGCATTCACATCCCCATTCCAACACACATGTTAACACAAACACACAGTCAGTAGAAGAGCTGAGAAAAGTGTATGATGAGCTGGGTAACAGGCTCAGGCAATGTAAAACTACAGCTACCCCACCAGCCACAACATGCAACTACAAAGCGTCAACATCACACCTAATGCCTCAGATGACCTCAGAAAGAATGGTCCCCCTAAAAGACCTCTCCTACCTCCAACGCAGAGAATTTAAAGTGCATGGTGGTCAGATTGGAGACCAGAGCTCTGACATAAACTATAACAACGTGAGTAAACAAATCGATGAGGGAGTTAAAGAGGGCTTTGCAGAGGCAGAGATAGTCCGGGGTGTGTTGAGAGTAATTAAGCCAGGCACCTTTAAGGATATGCTTGCTAACAAAGAGGAGATGACTATCCCCAAACTCAAGGGCTTTCTCAGGTCCCACATCGGTGAGAAGGCATCCACTGAGATGTTTCAAGAGTTAATGTGTGCGAGGCAAAGTGAACAAGAGTCACCCCAGCAGTTCCTGTACCGCATGATTGGACTGAAACAGAAACTCCTTTTTCAGTCAAGGCAGGCCAACACAGACATCTCTTATAATCCTAAGACTATCCAAGAGGTCTTCCTCCACACTATCTATCAGGGCCTGGGGGTAAAACATGCTGACTTCTGACAGAGGCTGAGGCCCCTCATCTCAAATAACCAAGTCACTGATGAAGAAATTCTCAGCCAAGTGATGAAAATAATAAGTGATGAGCATGAGCACCAATGCAGGCTTGGTCAATTCCCCCGTCAAAAGACAACACATGCACATAGTGCCAAGGTGGAAGCAGGAGATTGGCAGAGTAATGACAAGGTAGGGGACGTCATAGACAAGAAGAACTTTCAGAACATACAGCAGCTTAGTGCCCAGGTGGAGACACTGACACACATGGTGGCCTCTTTGATTGACCAACAAGTAGCAAACGCCTAGGTGACTCACTCAATGACTCCACTGCCTCACCCACACTCAGTCATCTCCCAGCAAATTCCCTCAGCACTCACTGAGCCAACCCTCTGCCCAAGTAAGAGGAAGAACAGTTCGTTGCCCAAACTGCACAGAACGGAGCCTGCAGGGGTGCAACCACTGTTTTGTGTGTGGAGAGGCAGGACACCGAGCGGTGGAATGCCTGAAGCGCGCCAAAGTTCTGGGAAACGGGACCCGGTTTCTGCCGAGGGACAGCCAGAGACCGGTGCACAACCACAGTCCCAGCCAATAAACCTCACGACTGGACAGCCACCTAAACAACCCAAGACCAACAAACAACAGCCAGAAATACTTGCCTGTCAGAGCACCACAAAATGTAAAGCACCCCTAATTGGGAGAAGGAGCCAGCTCAAATGTTTGATCAATGGGTACCCAATAACAGTCCTATTCGACTCTGTATCCCAAGTGAACATAATCGACCGAGAGTGGGCTGACACATACATTCCCAATTATACAGTGAGACCTCTCCAGGAGCTCCTTGATGACGACCTTGATGTCCTTGGAGTAACTGGCCATGCCATCCCCTATGATGGGTGGGTGGAGCTCACCGTCAACCTTACAGGGAACGATGATCCCAATCTCACCATACAAGCTCCCTTTCTGGTCAGCCAGCTGTCACTCTCCCAGCCTTTGGTAGGAGCGAATGTACTTGGAGAGATTCTCAAGAGGAAAGAACCCTCTGATGAAGCCATTGCTACAGTTATCAGCCTCTTACGCACCGCATTAGGAATTGAAGAAGAACAAGTGATAGCCATGGTCAACTTCATTCAGACCCCGCAGAGGACATACTGTGGCCCAGCCACAGTTAGGGTGGGTAAAGACAACGTTGTCATTCCAGCCGGGAAAGCTGTACAGGTGTGGTGTAGGGTGCCCCAAAACTTTGACACCTCTGATTCTCTTGTCCTGTATGAGCCCACAGAGGGAAATACTGCTTTGGGACAGCTGAGTGTAGGAGAAGGCCTCTTGGAAATCAATAACACTCGACGTCCTTATGTTAAGGTGCCCATCCCCAACCACTCAAAACATGAGATCACCCTACCAAAGAGAACCCCCCTAGGTACCATACAACATGTCGTCAAGGTCCTTGAGGCAGATACACCAGAGCCACAACAGACTGATCTCACACCGGGAAAAGTAACAACCGTGGAGGTAAATAGTGCTGTCGCTCACAGTGACCTCCCCACTGAACCCTGGCTACCACCTGTCGATATTAGCCATCTGAGCCCTGAACAGCAACAGGCGGTGAAGGAAGTGCTGTATGAGGAGTCTGGGGCATTTGCTCATAACAGTGGTGACATCGGATGTATCCCCACCCTGCAGATGGAGATCAGGCTCAAGGATGACATCCCAGTGCAGAAGGCCTATGCATCTATCCCCAAACCGCTCTACAGGGAGGTCAAAGAATACATCCAGGAGCTGTTGGTGCAGGGATGGATCATGAAGTCCTGATCACCCTATGCAGCCCCAGTCATATGTGTGAGGAAAAAAGATGGGTCCTTGCGCCTGTGCGTCGACTACCGGCTCTTAAACAACAAAACAGTGCCAGACCGACACCCCCTCCCTCGAATCCAGGATATCACTGACTCACTTGGAGGATATGCCTGGTTTTCGATCCTGGACCAGGGCAAGGCCTATCACCAAGGGTTTATTGCCGAAGGATCAAGGTACCTGACTGCATTCACAACCCCTTGGGGGCTGTACGAGTGGGTCAGGATCCCATTTGGATTGTCGAATGCACCAGCAGCGTTTCAAAGGAGCATGGAGGAGATGCTCGACACGCTCAGAGACGACTGCTGCATCCCCTATCTCGACAATGTGCTTTGCTTTTCCAAGTCCTTTGATGAACATGTGCAAGTGCTGCGCAGAGTCCTCCAAGCCCTACAGCACCACGGGGTGAAACTGAAACCAGAAAAGTGCGAGCTATTCCGCAAAGAGGTCAGATATGTCGGCCAGCTGGTGTCTGCTGAAGGGGTGAAATGGATCCCCAAGATCTGGAAGCAGTGCGGATCATGAAACATAGGACGCCACAGACAGTTGGGGATGTCAGAACATATGTACAGGATTTTTCGCGCATAGCCAAACCCCTGTATGACCTACTCCAGGCAAAGCCGAACACACCACAGCCCAAATCACCACGAGGAAAGACAAAATGTCCCCAGCAGTCCTCTCGAACCCCCGTGGAGTGGAAGGAGGGACACCAACAGATACTCGAATGTCTGGTAGACATGCTGACCGAACCGCCAGTGCTGGCGTAACCGGATTTCAATCACCCTTTTACACTCCATACAGACGCCTCCCAAAAAGGTCTCGGTGCAGTCCTCTACCAGAACCAAGATGGAAAGATGAGAGTGATTGGCTACGGATCACACACCTTAACACCAGCGGAACAGAACTATCACCTACATAGTGGGAAGCTTGAGTTCTTGGCGTTGAAGTGGGCGATATGTGACAAATTCAGGGATTATTTATTCTATGCCCCCATTTCACAGTCTTTACAGATAATAATCCCCTGACATATGCCCTAAACACCGCCAAGCTTAACGCAGTGGGCCACCGCTGGGTGGTACAGCTTGCCGATTTCGACATCAGGTATCGGCCAGGCAAAACCAACGTTGACGCCGACACGCTATCCCGCTGTCCCCTGGACATTGACACCTTCATGGCGGAGTGCTCTAAGGAACTATTGGAGGAAGCAGTATGTGCTGCATGGGAAGGGAGCTGCAGGGCCCAACAGGGAGACATTGCCTGGGTGGCAGCCCTCAACCTGACATCTCAAAGCCAACCTCACATGGAGCCTCTGCATGCAATTAGTCACAATGAGCTGGTGAGACAACAAAGAGCAGACCCCGTAATTGGGAAGGTTATGGAGTTAAAGGAAAACAATACACCACTAACAGAGGATGACAGAGGGAAAGTTGACACATGCACAAAGAGGCTATTGAGGGAATGGAACAGGTTACACAATAGAGGATGGCCTACTCTACAGGAAGAGTGTAGGTCGACGGCAACTGGTCCTGCCTGCCACCTACAAGCAAACAGCCCTCACCCACCTACATAACAACATGGGTCATGTCGGTGTTGAGAAAGTCTTGAGCCTAGCAAGGGAGCGATTCTACTGGCCTTTCATGAAAAGGGACATTGAAGATTACATAACCAGAAAATGCCCTTGCATTAAACAGAAAAAGCCAGCCTCACATGAAAGAGCACCCATGGGCTGCATTATGTCGAACGCGCCCCTCGAACTTGTGTGCATCGACTTTCTCCACCTAGAATCCTGTCGGGGTGGTTATGAATACATTCTGGTAGTGGTAGACCACTTCACCAGGTTCGCGCAAGCCTACTCCACCAGAAATAAAGCTGGCAAGACGGCTGCTGATCGGCTGTTCAATGATTTCATCCCCAGATTCGGATACCCCGCCAAACTCCACCACGACCAGGGTCGGGAGTTTGAAAATGAATTGTTCAGAACACTCAGACAGTTATCTGGCATCGGCCATTTGAGGACTTCTCTTTATCACCCACAGGGCAACCCTGCCGAAAGACTAAATCGCACCCTGCTGCAGATGCTCCGGACCCTAGGAGAGAAAGAGAAGGAGAATTGGAAGGACCACCTGCCTCATGTGCTCCATGCATATAATTGCACAAAGCATGAGGCCACAGACTTCTCCCCTTACTACTTGTTGTACGGCCGTCAGCCACGCCTTCCGGTCGACCTTCTTTTTGGCCTGATAGCGGAGGAGGAAGTTGAATCCCCAAGAGGATATGCTGAAAAGTGGGTAGGAAAGATGATTGAGGCTTATCGAATCGCAAGTGCAAACAGTCAACAGTCGAGCTCCAAGGGAAAAGTGTACTATGATAAAAGGAGCAAAGGTGTGACTCTTCAGCCTGGGGATAGAGTCCTCGTACGCAACCTCAGTGAAAGAGGGGGCCCTGGCAAGCTCAGACCCTACTGGGAGCAGACCATCTACATTGTGAGAGAGCAGGTTGGAAACAACCCGGTCTACAAGGTGAGCCCAGAGACAGGCACACGCCCCATTCGCACCCTACATAGGAATCTGCTACTACAGGTGAACGATTTACCAGTGGAGCCACCCCCAGATCTGGTCGCTGATCCATTTAAGCCACAAAAGAGAACAAAGAAACTCACAGAACCCCTAAGAACTACAGGAGGGACACAGAGCCCAGAAACGAGTGACTCTGAAGCTGAGGAAGGTATGACTCATTACTGGCTTCGGATACCTGTGGGAAACCCAAGGGTCGACGGTAACTTACCTGGACAGAGTGCTGCGAGCGAGTTACAAAACAAACCTGAGCACAGTGAAATTCACCTGAGAGAGAGACTTTATGCTGAACCTGAAAGGGAAAGTGTCATAGGTGAAGAACAGGAAACACACAGCGAGGATGAATATGAAAGGGATCAGTCTCAGCCTAACAATGACCAAGACATACCTCAAGCAGCTTACCAAGAGGAAGGTGTCCCAGAACCCCATCCAGAACACCAGATCCCTCTGAGACAATCTATCAGAGAAAGGCGACCTGGTTATGTGTTCACATACCCATCCCTTGGCCAACCGGTTTACCAGCTACGTCCCACAGTGAATGCAACCAGGGTCCAGCCAATACTGTGTACTCACCTGAGTTACCTTCAGCCCTACTGCCACCCTTTCAGCCGCCATCCATTATTTCATACACATACCCATCTACCCCATACCGAGTTCACTGTTTCTGAACTACTGTGAAGGACTTAAAAGACAAAGGAAAGAAAAGAGAGACAATGACACACACACACACACACACACACAACAGACATTACATTGAAGAGACCTAAAAAAAAACACACCCATTTAAGACATTCCATACTTACTTAGGAAATATTGTGTTATGTTTTCACTGCCAATTGAATATTGTACTGTTTAGAGTGAAATGGTTTATATGAAAGTTGAATTTTTGTGGGTTTGAAATATTAAGGTCAGGTGTCAGGAGCCACTTCTGTTTGTTGGGGAGTGTGTGGTACACTCAAAAATATGTGATGACTTAATGAATGTATTTTTGAGTATATTGTTTACATGTTATTACATTAATTAATGTTTTGCTAATTGCAACAACACAAACATTTCAGTATTGAGTTTGAGACCCAAACTATTTAATTTTACATTTGTTAGGAGACAAAGCTATGACAAAATGTATGTCTATGGGAAAATAGAAGAGCGGAACCAATTATGCTCAGGTGGTGTTGCACCCAGGTCACTAAGGTGAGGGACGCTCCTCCCTCCCCTCAGAGAAAACTTGGGAAGAGAAACGTTTGGTTCATGTCTTCATTTCTCTGGACATTTCATCTGTTTTTCAGGGGCTGGAAGGCACGGAACCTTATTCATTTTGTTACCGGTGTGCTAGTCTTGGGACCCGTAACATTAGCTTCAATCTCATGTCAAAATGGCTTGTACAAAAATGGGCCATTGTTAGCTTTGCTGCAGAACAAATTAAAGTGATAAAATACATTTTTTTACTTGTACTTTTAATGCTATCTAAATATAATATACAGTTAAGAGGGGAAAAATGCATTTTTGATTTGGGTTGAACTGTCCCCATTAGGGTAAAGCCATAATCAGCCATAATAACCAATGCATTTAAAACCAAATTAAGAAGAATTAAGAGTCTAAAAAGACAGGATTTTTTATTGTTATTACTGAGCCACATTTAAAAACTTCATGCACATAGCAACTATTAAATATCATTGCTATGATACACACATTTGACATATAACCTAGTGTATTTTGGTTTTGCTAGACAACCTCAGATCTCTAAATTCTCTCTTTAACCCCTTGACGCCTGAATTTATTTACAATTATTATTATAAAAAATTAATTGTTTGTGTTTTTCCTTTCAAGCTGATGCTATCTCGGCTGCAGTCTGAATGCAAGCGGTATGATGTGAATTCATGATGATCGGCGTTAAGGGGTTAACTGTCTCATGGATGTCAACATTTGGATGAACAAAGAAAATTCTTTAAAGACAAATGAACGGTAAAATAGAAATCCTATTAGTAAGTCCAAAAGAAGAAATGTAGCAGCTAAAAACTAAAAAAATAAAGACAAAAAGAAATTAAAAACCTGCCTCTTTAAAACACTGAAGTCCTTGTGTAATTATTGTAGCTTTGTGTTATTACTTGTATTGTTCAGTGATAAAAGTCCTTCTTGTTTCTATCTTTTGCTTTTAATTTGGGTTAACTACGCTGTATGACTAATGTTGTAGTGCATTGTTAATAAACTTTATATTTTAATGTTGTCAATAATACTTGACATTTTTTAATGTCACTTAAAACTTTTAATTGGAGTTTAGTTTTAATCATTTACCATAGCAATGGTCAGAGCTGTTCTACTCACAAGCCTTTGTGTATGTCATGTGTTAAGCCTTACAAAATTCTAGTTCTCATACTCATGCATGTAGTGCAGTGGTTAGTTCTATTGCCTCACAGCAACAAAGTCCTGTAGCTTTTGCTTGTTCTCCCCTGTGTATGCATGGGGGGATCCTGCTTCCCTCCACATCGAAAGCTTTTGCAAGTTAGGCTAAAAAGTTATTCTAAATTGCCCATAAATGTGAACATGAGTGTGAATGGTTGTATGTCAGCCCTGTGAAGAAGTGGTGACCTGTCCAGGGTGTACCTCGCCTTCACCCAAAGACTGCTAGGATAGGTTGCAGTGCAAGCAACCCATGGGGGTCTGGTGATAAATATGTAATCTTATATATGGAGTTGAATACAAACACGAAATAGGCTGCAAATAAATTTCCCTTTTTGGGATCGCCAAATTTGTTAATCTGAATTTCATTCTTGAGCTCAAAGCACCTCTAAGCATTGTTAAGACCTGCTAATGGTCAAAATCAGGGATTGTGCTGCACAAGCCAGACATCATTTTAGAGTTTAATCAGAGCTGTCGTGTGCCCTTGTTTTTGACATTGTCTGTTCATTATCTTCCACCAAAGAATGCTTTGCTGTGGCTCTCTGCCGTATACTTGCTTTAGTTGTTTTATCTAGATATTTTTAATGTTTTATTACTCATGAAGTGCGCTACATGTTTGTGTATCACATTTTGACTTTGTTTGGCCATTTTAACTTGTTACAAACAAGGTGACCAGCAAACAAAATTCCTCTTCAGTAAGTGCAGAATCAAATACTTGTGTTTAAATTAAACATGCTCACTCCTTGCTTCAATATGCAACATTTTTTGTCGAAGCAACAAACCCTAAAGACTACACCGCTAACAAATACTTCAATGTGCGACAGTCTGACAAAAGGCCACTTGTAGGTTTTTCAGTCACATCCATTGAAATCCAGTATTACGTGTCTTTCTCACAGCTAGATGCTGGAGGAACTGAGGGCTGGTGCATCTGTCAGCGGCATGCGTCCTGCAGTTTGTTTTGCTACTGCTATTGCTGTACAGTGACAAAGGGACAACTGGTGGTATCCATCACAAGTTGAATCCTGTGTCTTTAATGCCCTCAGCAAACATCTGACATTTGAGACAACTTCATTTCAAGCCACTTATTAATATCTCATAGCCTTTATCTGCCTGTGGGTTTTAACAGACAATTGGAAGACAAATGATTAATCTCTTGTGAAGATATACTCAGATATACTTGATCTTGCACTGAAAACCACTTGGCATCTGCTAGATCGAACTGCACACTTTGTAGCTGCACGACTGAGGACTTTCATTACCAATAATGCTGATAATTAATGTTACACATGTGCTTAATGGGGCAAGCACAGTCACAAATCAGTGCAAGTCATTGCAAACATGTCATTTAGAGTGGAATGCGGCAAGTGATCAATGTATCTGGGGTAGATTAGAGCCAACATAAATAATTTCAAGGTGAGTGCTTTTTTTAAAATACATCACAATGAATCAGAACAGTTAATGTAGAGTCCAAAAGAACAGATTCTCAACCAGTAAGCACACTGCTCCATCAGACTTTTATAAATTAAAAATGTGATTATTTCCCTGCAGGTAGGCCTGATTATATTAATGATAAATTCAAAACGCCCCAGCATTCCCTGGTTTAAAGGCAAGATTGGCTTTCAGCATGAGACTTTGGAAATTGGAAAACATATGGCCATTTATTCTAACATTATCATTAAATTCATCACCAGCCAACAGACCAGCTCCATTATTAAAAGGTGTTTATTACTGATTTTACCTTATTTAGATACCTGGTTATAGAATCTAGCCAGACACTTAAATTAATGACACATTAAAAAGAAATAAATTCAGAACTGAAATCTCTTTTCTTTTCTTTTATTCACCTTTCATTATAAACAGCTCTTCAAAAACAAGCAAACAGGAGAACCTGCAAAACAAAAAGAGTGTAGGTCAGTAAATGCAGCAAAAGAATTCAACAATAAATGCATGCTCTGTCGTGTTTCTGCCGTTGTACCTGATCATGCTTTCTCTGCTGCTGCCTCCTCGTCTCCACCCTTGGTGTTACGTGTGTAAATCAGCTGTGCTCTGTGTTTGGACACCAGTTTGATCATACCTGCAAGACAAAACACGGTAATGTTCACTACTGATATACTGCCACTTCTGTCCACGTTTATATCAACCAGCTCATACATTCTCTTGTTTAAACATCGCAACTCAATGGACCAGTGGATGTGTCCAGATCATTTCAACAATCAGAGTGAGAGAGTCAGAATGACAACTACACAATTAATGCAGCCATTGTTAAAATAAAGTGACCATTAATAGGAAATTATTGCAGGTTAACCTTATACACTGAATAGTTTTGGAAATTCAACTTATTTTGTTACATGTGGAAAGTTTCAGACACTAAGACAAGTGGAACAATAAAGTATTTTTGGGATCTGGTGGGACTATTCATTAAATGTTGATCGTTTTATTTCTTACTTTCATCCAGCAATTAGCACTTAGTGTATATAACTTCACATACCCTCAAGAGCATAAATGGTTTCAAAGAAATGGCAAAATATGTCAGCTATAGTATAGCTAATACTTTTAGGAGTCATTATGCTACATATTACACATGCAAATCACTGCCATCTTGAAACGACTGATGGCACCACTATAAATACACTGATGACATGAGATGAATATTTGAGATACAATCAAGTGGTGCTGGTGACTGGACGGATGAGCAGAATGTTTCTTCAAAACATGGCAAATGTCAAAAGATGTTATTGTTTCATGTTTGCAGTGGTGCAAATAGAAACATATACGTCTGCCACTAATGCAAAACACATGTATCCTGACAGAGGCAAGAACTTTCAGCCCATCTCTAAATTGCAACTTAACTGGATGCAGTTTTTCCAAAAGCGATGAAACATTTAATACAGATCTAATATTTAATATATAAAAATGACACTTGACTTGTTCTTGGACTAACCAGCAACTAACTCAGTTACTATTATATTACATACTGTAATTTATAGTAAGTATAATGAAAATGAGCTGCCATCCAAATTCCATCTGATTACAGCATATCCTGGCATCTTATTTATTTAAATACATTTGATTTAATGGAAGTATTTTGTTTTCCAATAAACACCATTCTGAGCTTAATGCCTGAATAAATATGTAAAGTTCACCTTTGGCGAGCAGTTCCTGGAGAGCATTCCTGGCCAGGGAGCCACGGATCTTCAACCTCTCTGACACGACAGCAGGGGTGATGAGCTTGTAATTGGGAACTTCTTTGTACAGCTTGTCGTAGGTGGCCTTGTCGAAGAGCACCAGGTTGTTGAGCTTATCCCTCACTTTTCCCTTGGACCACTTCTGCTCAGAATCAAAGAGAGACCTAATATAAATATGTAGGAAAATACATTGCAACTATATTCAGCAACCACAACACGTCTGGAGAACAAATTTGTAATGAGTGAACCATGGCATACCTTCTTTTTGGCCTTGCCTCCAGATTTGTTGACTGGGTCCTTATCCTTCTTGGACTTCCCAGCATCCTTCTTCTTGTCTTGTTTGGGAGGCTAGAGGATAAAATAGATATAGAAAATTTAAGAGCTTTAACGCAGCCTTGGACTGAGGTGATCCACAAGCACGTGCCTCCGTGACTACGCAGAACATAAAATAATGATTCTGCAACTTATCCAAAACATTCCCAGCCAATTGTCAGAATCAGGGGTCTGAGATGAGCGGTTTTGCCCGGCGTGGAGTGGCCTAGTAGCAGTCTGTACATAGCCTTTGTAGCCTCCGAATTAGCATTATTAGTTATTTTCACTGTCTCAATTTGCAGACACCTTTTGTTCCATCGCTGACATGAGGTGGACACTTACAAAAAATCATCATCACTTATATAAAACCAGAACCTTATACGGCTCATTGTCTGTAACCCTTCAGTTCAGCGTGAAAGCATGGTGGAATTAGCATACCAGCTAACTACCCAGCAGCCGCTATGTGAGTACAGTTACGACTGCTCACTTTGTCTGTGCTCCCTTTTCACGGTGCAGAGAAGCACACTGGTGCCGGTAGAAAACTGGAACTTTCAGAACTAGGGATGAGCGGCAGAAATGTGTCAGAATTTTTTTGTTATACCGAAAAAACGTGTAATAACTGTCCTCACCATGTTTCCTCGTCAAGATGTCCGAGCGAAAGGAAGTTCACCCGTGCAAGAGTCCCTTAGACAACCTGTATATGCGGAAATGGATTCCGGAATTGTGGGAGATTGAGTGTTTCACTTTTTTATGGTTAGATATAGTTTATAATCCAAGTCTTTTTTGATTGTATAAGTTACAGGAATTGAAAAGGGTTGCAAAGCAGCAATACTGGTTTTCAGAGTAATACAAAGGAAAAAATCCTCAACAATTTGAATGAGCTCTTTTAACCATACACGGTCACGTGACATTGTGTCAGCTGGACAGGACGTCGCAAAGATGGGGATCTTCAGTGTGTATGTGGTGAACAAGGCTGGAGGTTTAATTTACCAATATGACAATAATGTCCCGAGGACGGAAGTGGAAAAAACGTTCAGCTATCCGTTAGACTTAGTGCTCAAGCATCACGACGAAAAGGTCGTTGTATCTTTCGGACAGCGCGATGGAATTAGAGGTAATATCGCTATCAAGCTAGCAAACCTAGCGTAGCAAAATGGGGATATTTAAAGTAAGTCGAATTATAAAATAGTATGCAAAAAAGTACAATGACCTCACATCGATGCCATTGTAATAGTTTGGATAGATTTCCAAAATCCAAAATACATTTTCCCTGTCACACCCGTAGTGCTGTATATCCGTATTAAATGTTTTGGTGATGGGTTCCACAAACCTTGATGTTAGTTCTTTTATGAAGGAAATATTTGTATTCTGTGTTATCCTGCATCTATTCATTGATGACAGGCTACAGTAGTATTTAACTTAAAAAGATGGTACAGCTCAACCAAGGGCCCTGAGTAGATCCACGTTAAATTCTGCACGGTGATACGGTGTAGTTTGGCAGAAAGAAAATATTTGTAACATTGAGTAACAAATGAAACAGCACTGCAAGTAAAGAAAGGGAAGATATAAATGTTTGATTTTGGGATGAACCGTCCCTGTAGAGTGTCTTTATTACCTTAGTAGGTACATTAGAGATTTAAGTGCATGTGTTTTCATTCTCTAGTGGGCCATGCAGTTCTGTCCATTAATGGAGTCGATGTGGTTGGGAAGAACACAACTGATGGAAAGGACATCATGGAATACTTAAAAGATTCCTCAAACTATCCAGTGTCTATTCGCTTTGGACGGGCACGTCTTAGCTCCAATGAGAAGCTGATGCTGGCATCTATGTTCCACTCGTGAGTCACCCGTAGGGCTCGCACATTTTGACTACTGAATTGCCACTGATGTATATGCAGTGCTCTCGTGCTTCCGTCATGTGTAGCTGATTAGTTCATTTTTGCACCATTTGATATCTGGAGCTCACACTCAAGCATTGAAAGCATTGTCTTTGTGTTTACACTAGGTTGTTTGCTATAGGTTCACAGCTGTCCCCAGAAGTTGGCAGCTCCGGAATTGAGATGCTGGAAACAGACGTCTTCAAGCTACACTGTTTCCAGACTCTGACAGGTCAGTGGCGTGGGTGGCTACTAAAGTTGACACCGAGACCTGTGCAGTCATTGTGTTGTTAGTCATGAGTCATCATCAGAAAGAAAGCATAGGTTGATATTCAGTTCCTCTGAGAAGTTGAAAATCCACTTACTCGTTGTGATCCTTACAAGATAACCCCTCAACATCTACTTCTATGTTTGACAGAAGTCTTTCTCATTGCTTGTTCCATCTTTTAGGGATAAAGTTCATCGTGTTGGCAGACCCTCGTCAATCCGGCATCGATGCACTTTTGAGAAAAATTTATGAGATCTATTCAGATTTTGCCCTCAAAAACCCATTTTACTCTCTGGAAATGCCAATCAGGTTAGAAAAAGACAATGTTGCTTTCAACTCTGTTGTGTTTTAATGCATTATGTTAAAGGAGAACTGTGGCATTTTTGAAGTCCAACTTCCAGGTCTTTAGATTCTAAAATTTAAAAAAAAAAAATCCTTCATCAAAATTACTGCAGTGTGGAGTTCGGTCGCTAGAATCAATTAGATCTTCAAATATATTCAATGTAACAGTACAGGACAAGTGACAACATTGTGAATAAATCACTTTTTCCACCTATAAGTACACAAAATTTTTGTGAAGTACATTTGTTCAATTTTAAATGAGTTTGTCTTTTCTCTTTTCCTCAGTTGACTAATTGATTGTGTCTGAGGATCTCTGTGAGCGAAAGGAAACGTTTTGATTATGTTTTAAAATATATTTTGAAAATTTTTTTTACAACCTAAATCGGCTGAAAAATACCAGAGTTCTCTTTAAGTGTAAAATGTCCCAGTTGCTTGTGTCCTCTGATCTGACCGTCATGTTTGGAATTTTTCTCATTTTTAGGTGTGAACTCTTTGATCAGAATCTGAAGAGTTCACTAGAGATCGCAGAGAAAGCAGGGAACTTTGGAGCTGGATCTTGAACATGGAAGCGGAGAGAGCATCTGGTATATTAATAAACCAGCAGATAGACTTTTTGTGTCTGTGAATAAGGTGAATTTTCTTCTTCCTAGCTGGTATCAGATCAGCAGTTAACGCAGTGTAAATACATCCTGTTTTGTAAACATTTGAAGATTAAATCACATGCTGTATATAAACATTCATTGCATACTTGTTTTTGTCTATGAATGTATTGAATTAAGTGATCTGACTAGGGCTTTGAACATTAACAATGAAAGTGATTTAAAAAACTTCATTTATTCAAGCCTTTGGCAGCTCTGATAAGGCCACAGCACCGTGTAATGAAAATCAGTTTATGACACCATATTAGACATTTCCTTTGCACAGATACTGTCTAACGCAGTTTTTAAACCAATTTATAGTTTTGTGTTATCAGGAAAACGTCAGCTGTGTTTGGAGAGAAAGCCTTGACTTTTTGCCACATTTAATAAATTATACATAAAATGTGCAGTCACATTCCCTTCTTGAGTAAATCTTTACTGTATGTAGAAAAACACATTTAAAAATGTATTATTGTAGATGAAAAATACTGGAGATAAATGTTTTTGGCCAGTTGGACTGACATAAAATACTGGTATATAAAAAAAAAAAATCTAATAAAAGTATGAAAATACAACGATGGCCCAGAGTGTCCATTGTAAGGTACAAGGATGTTTTAGTCTGCTTTCTGTGACATATGGCCCATCTTGGTTCGGATGTTGCGGAGCAGGAAGAAGCCAACAGTGGTGAGCCCACAGGTGATTTCTGCTACCCAAAAGGCCATTTCCCAGCCATGGTGCTTGGCAATAGTGCTGAATGGTAGTCCAGAGAGGAAGCCACCAACTGAAGGGAAAGCAAATGGATAAATTCACTTTACAGATTAGACAATTAAAAAATAAATTCAAGCCTGAACATGCAACACCATAGATAGGGCAGAGCTGTGGAATCTAAGAGCATATTTTGGAAAAAAAAAAAAATCACTAAGATGCTCTCGGTATATAATTTTATATACGATTTGAAATTTAACATTAACAGCTTATACAGGCTTGACTTTTGGTATGTGGTTTCTCTGAAATAACCAGTGGGCTTACTGTTGGCCATCAGGGCGACAATGGCATGTGACGTCCCACAGTACTTGGATGGGGCACTCTCATTGGCTATGACTCCAAACAATGCTATTGGCCCATAAGAGGAGAAGCCAAACGCAGCACCCAAGGTGAATATCCACAACTGAACATATGAACAAGTGATTAATCCACAAGCGGTAAGAGAGAGAGAGAGCTGATCATTCACACTTGTCCACTGATCTTAGAGGGGATACCTGCGAGCTGTCAGGAGCCACCGTGACCCTGAACAGGTACATGGACACAAACATGCCAGCCATCATGCAGATCAGGACAAAATGGCGAGGATTTCCATAGATTCTCATGCCTTGCTGCACGAAAGGACATTTGTAAAAGAGAATAAAGTTGTCAGTTTTTGGGATAAGCAGAATCGTTTTGCGTTTCCATTTCAAAAAATTAATTTAGTCATGAAACCGTGAGAAAAAAATCAAAAGCATCTTATTGCCATTTCAATGAAATGAGACATGTTTTGTACTTGAATATCAACATTACTTGTGAACATGTCACCCTGTTGAACAGAGGCTTTTCCTCTGTGCTAATCACATGATACATCATGTGTTCATTGTTTATTGCGTAGTAAAGTCACAAAAAAATATTGAACCA
>KV751336.1:1624060-1634986 GCA_001698575.1 Mola mola
AAGCAGAGCAGGTCCGCACAAAAACCGCCAGCTGAGCACCATGAAAGAAGTGGTGCAGGCTAAATTTTAATGAGTAAACCACGCTCTCCTTCTTTAAAGGTGTTTAACTTCAATTCAGGTTTGTGAGAATGAAAACATGCAGTGCATCTAAATCCAGTGTCTCTGTGCGTTCGGAAGGATGAGCTCCGCGCACGGAGGCACCAGGAGAGTGTGAACAGAGAATGGAGGAGGAGAGAGAAAGAGCTGGCTGCAAAGAAAGCGCAGGAGGAGGCGACCCTGCGGGCAGCTCGCCTGGAGCAGGTGCAGTGCAAAGAGCACTTCCTGTCAATGGAGGCCGGAAGGGAGAAGGCAGAGTTTGAGAGAGTGCTGAAGTAAGAAGCTCGACAATGTTTTCCCGTTATCACACCCATATTACCTAAAAAGGGCATTGTCCATTAGAGTTTTGTAGATATTAGATACAGACCCAAGTATTTATTCATCTGATACTCAGATACAATCACATTTACACTGTGAAAATAAATAACTATGTATGTTGTTCTTCCATTTATTGCCCTCCCCTGTATTTAAATTTAAATAACTTACCATTTAATCAAAGACACTCGTTTACAGTATCAATAAATTTGCACCATTTAACTTATTCTCCTCACTAGTCCTTTTAGCAATGTATTTTAATCAAAGCAGGTCTGGTGTCTGAGAGGTAATACACCTATTTCATTTTGACCACATTCCCATAAATTTCTGTGATTGCGTTTTTATGGAGAATATTAGTTGATGTCTAATAATCTTTTAATGTTGGAGCATCTGGTTGTAACCACTTTGTCATCAGAACTTTTTTTCCCCTCCAATAATCAGTATTTTTGATAAGTATTTGTCTGCTCTGCTTTGGATATTCAGTGTTTTAGTTCAAATCTACATTGTCGGAGCATCTAGCTAAGGTTTGAAATAAAGTTTCCAAATATTTAGAAACTTTCTACTGCAGGCAACAATTTATTCCAAAACCCTCCCCCGAGGAGTAGTGCTGAAGAATCTCATGATGCTTTACCAACCAAATTGTCTGCAAACACGCAAGAATGTCATCAGTTATAACTTTTCCATTCATTTGTAACATGTCAGGTGTTTAGAATTTTAAATGGAAACTATTTAACATCCTCTCCCTGATTTGTAAATTGTTAAAAAGACATTTAGTGTATGTCTGCTTTTTGCAACCCCTCAGTTAATATTCATTGTACCCTTGGTCTCACTCGTAAATATCTTGGCTCTCCTATCCAGTGTTTCAAAAGTCTATATTCCATTTTCTCCTAATGCACCCATGTTCACAATCTGCCACCCATCATGTTAGGAATAACATATCTGACTTGCCGGGTCACAGTTCAGTGTCTCGAGATAAACCACAGACCTTGTTGTGAGCCGTGTTATGTAGGAACTACTTTTTTAAGATTTAGAGTAAAAAGATGTTACGAACTAGAGGGGCACAGGTCAAAGAGTGCAGTGAAATTGCTCCTGATATTCAGGCTTTTCACCAGTGTTACGTTTCCCTCCACATAGTGCGGAGCAGGAAGCTATGATGAAGCTAAAGGAGGAGGAGGAAAAGCAGCATCAGAAAACTCAGCGTCATGCCGCGGCTATCCAGCAGCAGGTGAAGGAATGCAAGCTCTTGGGGATAGCCAAACGCAGAGAGACCTTCCAGGAGGGGCACCGGCTAACCGAGAAGGATTTGCAGAGACGCCTGCACCTCAGTGAGATTAAAAAGAAGAAGCTGGAAGAGCTCAGGTAAAACAACATATGTGTTTTTGACATGAGGGCAGCTCCAGTGTGTGCGTGTCTTGTGTAAAGTAACCTGATGTGTGCTTGTCAATGTGCAGGGCTACAGGGCTCCCGGAGAAATACTGCAGCGAAGTGGAACGGAAAGCCCACACCCAAATAGTCTGATTCACTGATAATTGGCTCCAAAATGATGTGAAGACATCAAATTTTACATTTTAAAAAGGATAAAATAATTTCACTGTATTAGTGACTTCATCATGTATCAGAATGTAACAATAAACTAATGAACAAATGATTTGTTTATTCGACCCATTTTCAATAGAAAAAACAATAAGAAAGAAAGAACTTCTGAATTCTCACTGGTAAACCCAAAGGGTGTAGACTGAAACTAAAGCTTGTTATCACCTACCCATCTTACCTTAAAAAACCATAATCATCACAAAAAGTTGGTTATGGCAACATCAGAAGAATTAATGTTTGCATTATTGACTGTACTAGTTTTAACATACTTCCATTACTTTTTCAAAGTATATTGAAAGGTTGCATTATTCTTACATTTTTTGAGCCTGTTCAGTGTACTGCATGATTTAATTGTATTCCACATTTAAGGTTTTTATAGCACTTCAGTTACGTTTAATATGCTTTAATCACTGATGTTTGCACATATTAGTAATTTAGTGTCTCAGAGTACAAGTACTGTATATTAAAAATCATCATCTTTTGATATCAATCCCTGATATTTGTCTAACCATATATATATGCCTCATTTGTCACCTTAAAACTGACAAACTGTTAAATCAAAAAAGGAATTTGTCTTTTTCAATATGTATCTTGTTGTATGCTTGTTTTAATCAAGATATAAAGGAGTGCATCATTATTTTGTCCAGGAAATAATGAATTATGACATACTATTCATCATGCAATTGTACTTTGATCTTTGCCCTTCTTGCTCATACTGTCATTGATTATACAAGGGTCACAAAATGTAGTACTTGTTTGTGCTGTCATCATCTCTTGATGGTTCAGTCGACATGTGAGACAACTGCTGTACAAAGGATTCTGAGTCAAAATTGCCGGAAAGTGATGTTACACTATTATTATTCTGCTTCCTTATTATTTTTATTATCCTTATTTTATTATCTATTATTCCTCCTTCCACATTTTTGACCTACTAAAACCATTCAACTATCCAAATGTTCAGGTGTTTAAGGACATCACGGCATTGTGTTTTTCATATTTAAACTTAAGCTTTTTCTGATTTATTTTGCCCCATATTCCTCCCTTTTCCTGGATATTGTTTTCTATGGGGCTGCCAAGACCTGTGAATTTCTTTGATCATGGTTAAGTATTTTATGTAACATAACAAACACTGGATTTAGCCAAGTATATTAAAGTTCAGCTATCATGCGGCCACTTTTACATGTCAACATACATACAGTGCATGACTTTTCTGGCTCTTCATTTCACATTTTTGCAATTCAAAAAAATGTTTCCAGCAATTTTATTTCAGCAATCATCATGCGCATACAGTTTTGGCAGGAAATTTTTGTAGTGTTTTTCTGGCAAACTGAGTAATGGGATTGGAATGCAGGGACTTCTCGTTTCACATTGAACATGCCCCCCCACCCCCTAAATCTATAACATGGCACCTGCTCATTGGATCCTACATAAATATGACTACAATGGAGGTCTCAGATTGGTTGGAAGGGGATGGAGTAACTGATGTGGCACCTTCTGAAGGGTGGTTGTTTTGTTGCAAAAATGAAACTTTTCCAGACGTCAATACTTGCTCGCACACAGACTGACTCACAGGAAGATTAGTTCAATTTTTAGATTTATTTAGGCTAGTATTTCCTTCAGTTTATTCATATTCTTCCACTTATTTATGACAGATCCCCTTGAATACTATGCATGGCAACAGAAAGAAGACTTCAACTTATGTTGGGGTTAGGATGACACTTTACACACACAGTTTAAAGCATGTAAGGAAGTTAAGTACATTAAGTTAAGTACGGCTCTTATTTCAGACCATTCTTGACAAAGAACTGGATGTACTGAGACTTAATTTCTTCATCATAACCATCTAAACACACAACCTACAGGAGTGTTCATGGATCTAATCGAGCCGTCAATACGACATTGAAGGTTTCACCAGCCTGTGTTCTGCCTCGTTTGTTCGTGCATTAACAGCATTAACAAAGGAGGAAACATGATAGGAGAGTGAATGGAGGACAGACGAGTGGGGTCTCCATCTAAAACCTTTCAATTTGTCATGTTCACATCTGTACACGGGGGAAAAAAATAAAGCAATGGTGACCAAGGGAAACACCACAACATCTGGCATACACGGACCTAAGCATGAGGAGGGTAAATACACACACACACACACACACACACACACACACAGTACAGTTAAAGGTGAAAGGCCCTGGGGTTTGGTAGTCGTGTTCCCGTCCTTGCACATACACAGATACAGTCTCACACAAGCACTGTACACGGCACAAGGTCACCTAAATACATGGAGCCAATGAAGGACAGCTAACATCTAGGAGGGTGGTTTGGATAGCCCAGGAGAGCTGAGAGGGGGTTAAAATTCTTATTTAGTCCTTAAGGTCACACTTGCTCACGCACAAACATACAAACACACCCTCATTCACACAGTGACATACGTCTGTATGCATTTAAAACTTCATAAAGCTACACGCTTGTGCAGAATATACTATCATCACTTAGCTATAGCCATTGAAATGGCATATATATATTCAAATATTATGTAACCTTTTTTCCTCAGAATATACAATGATGAAATGCATTATACAGACAAACGAGACGATGTAAGCCATTCACATGTTCAGTACATCAAAAGTAAGAGCTTCTATACATTAATTTCTTCACGAGTGCAAAATCCAATGCTCCCCCACCTACTTCAAAGGCTCATTGCTGCGCTTTAGCAAGTCCACTTCTGCACAAAATATAAATCAATCAAAACATGACATAACATAAAATCAAAAAAATCTAAATAAGTAGTCATAAATATGGAATGTGAAAAAAAACAAGCAAACATGAGGTCCAATTTCTTTTCAAACAATAGAAATTAAAGTCCCTTCAATACAGTTAAGTGTTTTCTCTTTCAAACAGGACAACGGAATTTTAAAAAAAAGTACTCAAAACGAGAGTGGGCTGTTGCTTGCTTGTGGCCCCTGTTGTGAGTAGAAGACCATAGGAAGCTGGTGTGTAACACAAAGAGAAGGACAGATGGAAGGAAGATGTGGGGTCAAATCAAGGTGCACATGTAGGCAAAGGTAACAGAGTTGTTCACATGCTGTAACCAAAGCTTTGCTGTGGCGGCTGGCCATAGCCTGGTGCTGTTGTGTAGCTGTAGCCGTAGGGCTGCTGAGGAGGCACAGCCACGTTGGGCCCTGCTGTGAGCATGAGCTGGGGTGTGCCTGCAACACAAATGTCCCAATAAGTCACTGGAGAGCAAAGCTGTGGCTACACTGTCAACATTCCCAGCATGTCCTTAAAGATGGATTATAGCAGCACTACTATCGTTATTTACCGTAAACAATGGGTTGAGACTCAGTAGCCTGCTCCTCCTGTTTCCTCAGGGACTCGGAGGCTTCGAGTTTGTCCACCTAAGGAAAACATAACAACGGCGATGTGTCAGATTTCAGCAATAATGCGGTCAATGGGGCTCTTGAAGAGCAAGGGCTGAGACGCCGGATTTGTATAAACTGACCTCTGGGTTATTTCACTGGCTGACAGATGGGACCATTTCTGACAGGCGAAGATCAATATAGTCCAGATTTAAATAGAAAAAAAAAAAGAGCAGGAGGCAGGCCCTGCTACAACAGATGTGCATCCACTTCTTTGTGCAAAATAGTGGGGATCAGGAAGGGAGACAGACAAACAGCTACTGGGCAATAATGGTCCCACCATCCAGCCAACCAAAATTATCTGCTCTAACATGTTGGAAAAGTAGACTATGTAGAGAACCAACCACTTACCAGTATAAACACATTACTTATCTCTGTAATCACCTGTTGTAAGTTATACCATCTTTGCACTTAACTTGTAGAAAGAAGCTTAATTGGCTTTCTGCAGCTATTTGGCACATCACTCTTATATTAATTACATTTTTAAGCCTAACTATGACGCTAACAAAGGTTGATTCTGAAAGCCTGAGCTCTTAACATGCCTTAGTACTAACAACATATGGTTATTTGCTAAGCAGCTCAGAGATAGACAAAATCAAGGAAAAGACAAATTACAGCGCAAAAAAATTCAAAGAATTAAACAGCCAGAAACAAGATTCAGATGTTACCCCTAGCTAGTAAATACTGAAATACTACTATGGTGGTTTTGGGTTAAGTTCTCTACATACTGTCTCGTTTTTTACTGCAGTCAGTCTGGTTAAGCAGGCCGTTTCAAGAAAAGACAGGCTGCTGTTTTGTTTCAGAAGAGAAGGGTTGAGAGACATGCTGAAGCGGCAGCTTAGTTATTTTCTTCTTCAAGAGTGCATTATAAAGAAAGACAGAGAAGCAGACGTGGGGGAGTGTGAGAAGAGGGTGGAGGGGATGGTTTTGTACAGCCAGATCAGGTTTCCAAAAGCAGGCACAGCCAACAGCAATGTCTCCTAGCCGGGCTTGAGTGCTGCTGATGCTACCAAGGGAAGGGGAAATGCATGCGATAAGCATGCGAAGCTACCATCTGTGGGATTATTACTGAACACCTTTTTTTTTTTCTTTTTTCCAGAATTCAGAATCAGAATCCCACCTAACCCCCCAAAGAGAACACACCTGAACTACAGATTATTCGCTCTCATAAACTCAATTTTCATTTGAGAGACCAGAGTCTACAGTAGCAAAGAATACTCAGAGAAAAAGGCCCCCTCTTGGAATGCCTCTATGTTCTACAACAGAGATAAATTCAGTTGCACACACAGTCATGGTGAAAAAAACCAAAAAGGTCTCTGAAAAAATTGTCACTTCGTTAAAATGATGACTTTCTCTATTGCTGAAATGTGGTCTGACACTTGCACACTGCAGTCTATGCTGCTGCACTGCCGTCAAAACACAAATCTCTTATTCATTCAGACAGGATATAGCAGAATGCAGTTAAGTAGTGTTATAAGACAGTCTAACATTAGAAATGATCTACAAGTCTGTGAGAAAAGAACCTGACAACAGCAGGTGAAGTACTTATCCAGAATGTTGCTCTTCCCTCACACCTAAAGAGAGGCAACAGGTGTGCTGGCTTACGAGGTGGCTTGGTATAGGAGATGGGATACTTGAAAGGCCCATAAAAGGATCATGACTGAAATCTGTGGAACTTCAGAGCGTCTTTCAACTGAAAGCTTTGGTTCACAGTTCTCATTGTGTGATTATATGGTTTTCAGCCAAAAAGTGGTAGTTTGACATGGTTGTGTTTAATGCAATGGAAAATAACGGGTGCTACAATGAAATACAATTATTGAGAATGAATTTAAATCACTTCAAATTATTTTATTTAATTAGGCTAATAATGATTTAGCAAACAAGTGATATACAAAACAGTTCAGAAAGGAAAGGATCAGAGGTAATGGCATTGACAAACCTGCGCAAATCTGGACACCTAAAAACAACAGGGTTCCTTCCTAACAAAACTAATGTTCACAGGTAATGCCATCTAATTAGCAGTTATTAGTATTGAATTGGATGTAATGCTGGATATGAACACAGCTGTCACATCTTAAACACACTACAAATACTGATTTTCAGACTCCCTCATGCTTTGTGTGTTTGTAATTCAATGGGTAAACTTCAGAGAACTCCAGAGCCATCACTGACACCAGCATACCTAGCACGGCCCTGAGGGACGATGGGGGTGAAGAGCCCCGGTCTGGACTCTCATGTGTTGGTAGGTGGTCTAGTGGAGATATGGAGTTCAGAAGCAGGAGAGTGACATGAGGGGGAAGGGGGTCATGCAGTATCTGCTATTTTTAATCCTCCAAACTACAGGCTAAAGGATGGGAGAAGGGTCAAAAAGAATGATTAGAAAATGGATTCGACTTTCACCTTTTCCTTTATTGCATCAACCTGGAAAGGAAATTCAGAGAGGCAACTTAAGGAGGAAAAAAAAAACAAAACAAATGGAAGTCTTCCAAAAGACAAACTGACAGAGAGAAAAGAGTAAACAGGCATCTTCTCACAAACACAAAAATCCTGAGAGACATATGCGGGAATTAATGCCACTTTTATACAAATGCAGACTTGAGATTACTCTAGTCCTGTGAATTTCCCCATTGTTGCGGAGAAGAATAGAACGCCCCCACCCCCCCCAAAAAAACCATGTTGACCAATAGGACCTACAATAACTTCTAAACTAGCACTACTGAATAATATTCACTGTTGACATAAAATAAAAAGGTTTACAAATGTTTTTGACAAAACCAGCCAAAAAAAGACTTGTGTATAACTAAGCTTCTACTTCTGCAATATTCTAAAAGTCAAATCTGACACTCAGGTCTGCTGTCTGTTGGGAACGCAATAGGTGGGTCATTTTTGTTTTGTTGCCCTGTAACAGAGATAAATGTCATGACAGGCGACAGCAGTTATAGATCTTCTCTGGAACACATTTGTATGGAAAAGTAGCTTGAATGGATGGAAACCCAAATGTTGGGAAAACACTACTGATGACACATGACTGACAGAAGCACAGGAAGAAGAGCATGAATGGAGAAAGGTTTGATACTGTCAGGGAGGGGGGACTGCGTGACTATAGCTGAATAGTATTTGCAAATGCCTTCAGGAGCTGCTTTTTAAGGGCTAAGATGGTTGGAAATGGTGACTTTTATGGATTCACTGAGCATTTTGTTGTTTTCTGTGGTGCACCCACCTGAACAGGTCTACGTAGATAGGTACTAGTTTACAAACAATACTATTTCAAGTGTAAAGCCATACAGCATCAGAAGAAACGCAGTCAACCTAAAAGTAAACTTGCCATCCACCTTCTTATTCCATTCTTAAATTTTTCTTTATCTCATGAAGTGAGCTAAACTTGTCTTGCACAATCACACACACATTGGTTATCTCTGGCCAACCCACCTTAGAGAGGTACTCCCTCATGACCTGGATGAAGTATGGCATGGAGAAGTCCATGATGTTGTGTCGCCAGGCGGTCTCCAGCACCACGTCTGGCCGCAGCAGATCATAGCAGGTGAATAGACAGGCTGCGAAACATTCCTTCTTATCCTCCTTCAGGAACCAAGCCAGGAGCTCCTCTGCCAGCTCGATGTCTTTGGATTCAGATGCGTATTGCATGGCATCCTGCATAGACAAAGAACAGTTATAATTCAATAGAATGACTTTATGAAAAGATCCAATACAAGGAAGGACTAGATTATATACAGTTTCATTGCCCATTAACCTTGTAGAGCTTGTCCTTCTTGCAGAGCTCAACACTCTGTTTCCAGCGGTTGTTGCCCTTGAAAAGGTACGCTGCAATCCTCCTGAACTCAATTAACTCGTGTTTCTCCAGGCCCTGGGCCAGCGAGATGTTGTCAAAGTTGTCATAGGCATCAATGGAAGTGCGCAGTGCCTGTTGAGAGAGAGGGGGTGTTATAAGATAGAAGTAAAAACAGACCTGTGGAAAAACATTTATCATGCTTCTGAAAAATTTTAAAACTGAACTGCAGATGATTTAGTGATCAAATTAAATTTTTGTTTAGTAACATAAAGACATCTAAAACATATATATATATAGGCTCTTTCATGACAACCAGGGCAATAAAAAAAAATTTATCTTACAGCATAGTCTTCCTCGATGATGAAAAGGTTGTTGAGTGCTTCATTTACTGACTTATTGTTGTGATTCTGGACAGACCGAAGGTAAGGTTTAACCAGAGGTAGCTGTTTCACCTAAACAAACAAAATATCATATTAAACATCCATTTTTTAAATATATTTTTAAATTTCACCAAACTGATTAACAATAACATTGGTTCTTGCAAAGTTAATTTGTAACGAAATAAATTCAAACAATTGACATGTTTACTGAAAGTGGTCTAGGACCTTGCTGAAGTGGTTGACTGCTCGTGTGTGGTCCAGTCTTGGTGAGAGGACGATTAGCAGGTCGTTCAGTAACAAGGGTTTGAACTCCAGATAAAAGTGAATGGCCTTGTAGTACAGCTCCACATTGGCCACCTACAATGAAGACCAAACACACACTAACATGAACATCTCAAATAAATACTACCAATATAATGTGCCAGTGTTGTGTTTGGCTTTTCACAGAATTTGCTAAGAGAAGGATAACTACACAGGTACAGTTATTTTAGTTTATCTTTACCTTGGTGACAATGTCTTTGAACTGGCCCTCCTTCCAGGCATCTGCTGGGTGGTTCATCATGGTGATGATGGCGTTGTCATACTCCTCGTACTTGTCATAGAGAAACACCAGCTCTGCCCAGAGATGGGCCTGCTCTGCTGCCCTGAGAACCTGATACCGACAAATTCATTAGCTTGTATGTCAATGAGTTAACACATCAGGACCTAACCAAAGCATATTACTACAACAGATACCAAAGATAACAAGGAGATGTTGGATATGTGTATTTTCTAACGCTGATAACAAATTATGTTGTTCCCATCAAATACCTTTGGAATATTGACACGGGACCAGAAGAGTTCCAGGTGCTCCCTCATCTTCTGAGGTTTGAATTTGGAGTAGAGGATGGCCAGCTCAGTGAACATACCCATGTGGGCACGCTCCAATCCGAGGGCTGCCTCCAGCATGGTGATCAGCTCCTCAAAGTAACCACGGTCCTGGAAAGAACAGGCAGACTTAATGACAGAAACCATAAACAGAAAACAAACGAAACACAAAATCTCATTTTATACACTTGATTTCAAGGGACAGAGATTATTTCAGTAGAGATTTTGAGAAGTTAGATTGAGTTTCTAACCTTAACGCAGAAAAGGCAGGTTTTGCACCAATGGAACTCATGTTGATATTTTGTATTTCAGTGCAACATAGAGCCAACTACTGTTTAATGCACAGTCACTCAACATTCATAGAAAAAAATAACACAAGCCCCAGTTTCCCCTGTTACCTGATAGTAATTGATGAGTTCCTCCAGTTCATCAGCATGGACAACAATATGCAGGCCACACATCTGAGCAA
>KV751336.1:1635330-1645359 GCA_001698575.1 Mola mola
GCGAAACACACCTGAGAGAGAATGCAATCATATCAAACCATGAGTCAAATATAGGTGATTTGATGCACAATTTCCACTGTATTTTCTCTCCGTCACCAACACTAAGGCAAAGCCTTGTGACATGCAGTACTTGCTGAAGAACGTTATCTTACTTGTTTATTAAAATTATCTTTTTCTTTCTCTTTTTTCTACAGCTGAAACTGTAGCGTTACTTCTCACCTCCTTCCAGGTCCGGGTGCTGTTGGCCTTGCGAGCTCCGTCTACAGCTGCCTGGTACTCTCCCAGGTGCACCAGAGTGGAAGCCAGGCGGCCAAAGTTAGACACATTATTGTAAAGTAGTTTGGCTGCCTCGTACATCTTGTCATCATAGCAACGGTCACCCACCTAAAGGCCAATGGACAAAAAAGGAGTGCAAACAAAGATCAACAAAGTAGCAAGTCTAAACAGATGAAAGAGAAATAAGTGGAAAAAAAACTGTGAATGTGCTGTATGTCTTTATGCATCCCAGGACATACTTGCTGAATATGAGCATTATTAGGCCCATTGATGAACTCTTCCAGCTCAGCCAGGCGGTTGGTCTTAGCCAAAGCAAAGATCAACTCTGTTTCAACATATGACTCACGGGCCTTCTTACGTGCCATCTGCAGAAATTTCACCAGATCCTCCCAGTTTCCTGCACACAGAGATCAACTTCAATCAGCACCATTAATGCATCAATTAACATTAAGTTAGCATAATGCTTCTGAATAATAGATACTAATAAACAATAAAAAAGACAAAGCACAGAATTTAGCATCTGTTAAAAATTATAGATATCCTCAGTTCTAAGCATTGTGAGCTAACAGTATTAATCTTACCGCTTTGGGCTGCAGCTTGTCCCACCTCCATGTAAGCAGAGGGATCATCAGCCTTGATATAAGAGTCAATGGATTCTTTAACCAGGCTTTTATGAAGCTGAGCCTTTGCCAGCTGACTCCACACTGGTGGCTCATTACAGCGCTCAGCAAACTCATAAGCTCTGTCCAAGTTACCAATATGCTCGATCAGAACCTGCACAAATAAGACAACATCGATATTATGTTACATTATGTGAATCAAGGTGAAATTCCAGGGGCCGAGCAGTAACCAACTGACCTGCACAGCAGAAGTGTTGACATCAAATTTTCTAAAAATCGCAAAGGCCTCCTCAAACAGCTCATTACTGATAGCAATGTTCGCAATGTCTGGAGCATCATAGTTGTCCAGACGGTTGATGTACTCCATAACACGTGTCCTGTCAGCTTTAATGGCTGTCAAGATGAGCAGATTTTGGAGGTTTCTGAAACAAAGCAACAACAAAGGAGAGCCTCAGTGAGGATGTCTTACTAATATCTTGCATGTTTTGGAGAATGAAGACACACACTTAGTTATGTCAGATGAAAAATATGCGACATATGGGTAACATCAAAACTTTCTCACCTATGCTCACTAAAGACAGAGTTATCCAAGACAATTTTCTCCAGTAGCTCAATGAGCTCATTGGGAAGGTCAGCGGTCATGAAGGCTTTGACTGTGACAGACACCTCCTCTGGATCCTGTGTCTCAGACAAGGCTGTTTGGACCACCTACAGAGATGGACAACCAAAACAGCTGATTTCAAGTTTTTCTTTTTTTTCAATTCATAGATTATAATTTACGCAACATACAACAACAGCGATAAAGAAAAAAAATGATGCAAATTGATACATGTACTTATTTTGAAGATTTGAACATTCTGAACATTTATGGAATAGTATGTTTTTGAAATAATAATAATAATAATGAAATTGTTAATATAGGATCACTCAGTAGCCGCAATGCCAAGGAGTCAGACCTGGTCAATGAGTGGTCTTCTGTAACTGTTGGTCTCCAGCAGCACACTGGCCCACAGTTCAGGGTTTTTGCGACGTACAAGGTAGCGTGACAGACTCTTGAACAGGGAGTTCTCATTGCAAACCTAAGGCACAATGTCCAAATGCAGTTCAATTGAGAGGCAACAACATTTCAGAAATGTTACAAGTATTGCATGCACATCTGAACAATTATATCAGGAAACATCTATACACAAAGAGTACATTACAGCACTGTTTTTTTTCTTTTGAATTCTTACATGAATCAGTTCCTGGTCACACTGTCCTCTTTCATAAGCCACACAGGCCAGATGGGGGTCTCTTTTCTCACAGTACTTGCCCACCACACGGCTGTCATAGAAGGGGTTCTCCCTAAGGAAGCGTTCAGGGTTGTTGTTGCTGTCAATGTAGATTTTGGCCAGGGCATTGTGAGTAGCAGGCTCCTCACAACCTTCATGAATACGAGCCTCCAACCAGGGCAGCAGCAGTTTCAGTCTGAATAAAGCACATGGTAAGGGTATCACAGCATAGAAAAAAAGCACTGCTCACTTAATAGATTACAAAGGTGACTCAGTAATCCTCAGGACTGTTCAACTAGCTACTTTCATCTTACCGATTTCTTTTCTCCACTTCAGCCACCAGTTCATCAGTGGAGAACTGCCCTCTAACAACCATGATCAGGTTTTTAATCACATCCTCTGCACAGTCCACATCCAGCAATCCTCCAATGACTACGGGCAGGCGACTTGGGTTCACCTGGGAGAAAACAAGGACAAATTAGTATATTCAAGGAAAAATGCAATGCAAAAATGCAGGTTTCAGAAAAACAGTACAAAGTTTCAAAGCATGAAGGCCCAAGCAAAATCCTTTTAAAGCTGGTTGCGATAAATGTTACTTCATTTGTTTAGATAATTAAATAGTGTTTCCATCAGGCTATGAAGAAATAATATACCTTCTGCACATAGATCTCAATGTATTTCTGCAAGCTGTTGCGGTACAGGTACAGGACCAGATCGTGGACAAAATCAAAGCGGTCACAGACAATAATCAAAGGCAGCTGGTCAGTCAGCTTGGCTTCCTGAAGAGAAAAATACAAAACATTTACATTGGCAATTAAATATCTACTTTGCTGAATCATGGATTTTAGTAAATTAGGGGCGAAAGATTATTTTATGGTGGAATGTATATTCTGCAATCGTCCATTTCTGACCTTGAGGAAGTTCTTCACACGTTCAGGGTCATAGCAGTTACTCTCTCGACAAATTCTCTCCACTTCTTTAATCTGGCCTGTCTTGCAGGCAGCCTGGATATATTTGAAGTGGACCTCTGGATCCTGGCTGAAGTTTACAATAGAACCCAAAAAGTAGAACAAACCTAAAACACAAAAAGTAAAAATCTAAATCAACAGGAGGACTTACTGCAAGTATCTATTAAAACATGTGATTTTCTCAAAATGACCTGGGCAAGCGATATTGCTTGGCACTCATTATCTTATAATATATTCTCCTACCCTCAAAGCTCTTGAATGACTCAAAAAGTTCCGTAAGTGACTGAGTACTGAGCTGCTCATGGTACTTGGAGGCAACCTGGACACAAATCTGCAGGTTCTGGCGGATGTTTGCAGACAGCATGGCTTTTAAACACTCCAGAGAGTCCTCCACTGACAAGGAGCCAAAGAAATTCACCAACCACTGCAAAAAACCAACAAAAAAACGACACCAATACACTTTTTACTAAAAATAAATATGAATATTGCTCTGCGTTTCCTGATCTGACTGGTACCTCTGGGTTGAGAAGGTGTGTGTGCACTACAGCGCGCTTTATGTCATACAGGTCAGTATAGTGCTCTAGTGCCCGCTGCAGGAGACCAGCCTTCTCACACAGCTGAGCCACATGAGCTCGATCATAGTGGGTGAACATCTGATTGCCCAGGATGGCATCTGCAACCTGCAACACACACCACAGGGACAATTACATTTGAGTTTTCTCATTGGCAAAAATAAGCAAAAGGAAACTCCGTGTAACGTGTTTTAAAGTATACTTTAAAAACTCACATGACACTTCGAAACCATTTTTCATTTCTAGATCAGGTCATTTATGTACCTGTGGCGCATGGACCAAATTCATTTCCAGCAGGCGTGTCTGTAGTGGACCTTCCATGGGTCTGTTGTTCTTCAGGGCATCTAGTAGGAAGGATGTGCACTGCTGGATCAGGTTGTACTCCATGAATACATCAACAATCTGGAGAAACAAAGGATTTGTCAAAATTTGGTCATCATTTTAATCAAATAATAGTTTATATTAATTGTTTGTTTATTGGATGTAGAGCAGTAGCCAGTATATATTTCTGGTTTTGTTTCAATAATTACGGTGCGTAGATGGGCTCACTGTTAGCGGAGTAACCTTTCCAAACCTTGATGAAAACCACCTAACACAATAGAAGAGAATGATGTTCTTTTATTTTAACCTGTGTAATGTCAGCAAGTGGCTCTTCATCCTGAACCAGCATCTGGGAGAACTGGAGACCCTGCTCCGGACTGATCCGCATTACGTTCCTTAGCAAGAAGATCCAATCTGGAGTGTAGCCCACCTACATGGACAACAAATTCTTAAGCAAAACAACGCTACTGTATACAGTATGTCTGAGACATGACACAGCATTGATGTCAAATGCAAAAATGTAAATTTATAATCATGGTTAAAGGCAGTTTCACAAACCTTCTTTGCATACAGGACAATCTTCTGGAACTGCCCAGTCTCAGCAAAGCACTGGATGACCTTATTAGGGACATTGGCTCTGAGATAGACACTGAGAGCAAGAGTAGGATCTACAGATTTCACCAAGTCTCCAAGTTCCTCAGAGCACTCCAGCTGTAAACACACATATATTCAGGATAGAGCAATTAACAAGTGAATGAAATCAGAGAGACAACATTATTGCACCCAGCATTGCTGTTTTGTTTAAATGAACATGAAGCTGCTGGGTCTGAAATAACTCACATGAAATGAATGCATTACATTGGTTTTCAAACTGATTCCAATACCACTACTGAACAAAATGTCCAGTCAGCTCTTCCAAAACAACGATGATTCTATACTGAAACAAACACATAATTGAACCAGTAGCACAGTGGTATTCGTAAAGGTGAAAAAGAGAACTATGTTGACATTTTTCATATAGTCACATATGCTTCTGAAAATCTTTTTCATAAATAAGAATAGTGTCAATCATTGCAGCAAAAATAAGATATAGATTGTCCACTACTGAAACAACAGCTGGGTACATACCTTGTCCTCTTTCAGCCATTTTTCCAGCAACTGCTTGCGACCCTGCTGGAGGACAGGCCTACAGAGCTCCAGAGATTCAAATTTATTGAGTTGCCCTTGATCAAGTAAGATACCAAAGTACTGGAGCAAGGGAGAGGTCTGGCCTGGTTGGGCTGGAACACTTTGGAAACGACGGATAGTGTCTGGGGTTCGCAAGATACCCTAAAAAAAGACAAATAGTGACAGTAATTAAATACAGTGGGAAGACTTGGGTTGAGAAAACACCTTGCATTTACAGGAGGTATACTATATAAATATTTGTGACTGTAGTTAACCTCTAGATAATGAAATCAACCAGTGTAACTGTTTTTAAACTACTTTGGTATGCAAATCAACACTTGTTTTAAATATACATTAGCTGTAGCTTTCTATTTGTTGAACACTGAGTAATGTCATGTTGTTTGACCCTGCTCTGTGGACAGTGGCACACTGGCAATACCTTGGGTGCATTGGCTGCCACCTTGGCAGCTTCTGAGTAATTCCCTGCTGCAAAAAGTGTGTTAAATTTGCGGGCAAAAAGCTCTTCAGCACCGGCTAGGTTGTTGCGGACAGCCATACGGAGGGCCAGGTCTGGGTTCTGGAGCACATTGGTGATGTAGGGAATGATATTTTCCTCCTCCACACACACTGATAACACCTGTAACAGCACATGTGTTGACTTTACTATTCATGCACAATACTAGCCAGATGAGATTCACCCCTTAGGATAAAACAATGGCATGACCATATTACATTTTGCGTATTCTATTTCTCGGACCATTGAAAAAAATATCATTGCAGTAAATAAATATCTAAATATCTAAAAGCAGTCATTAACCAGAACACCTAGAATAATTTATCCAGGTATGGGCACCACACACGCTACACCTGCCAACAGAACACATATATTCTGAATTATTTGGTACAATTTTTAATTTCTGCATGTAATAGTGCACTCCTAATTGACAGGAAAATGTTAGCGCACAAGTTTATATGGTTGGGACAATGTGTCAATGTAATTGAAATGTCCATTTGCATGATGTGTGTCGACGAGTTGTGAGGGAGTAAACATTAGCACTGTTCTTTACAGTCCCTCCTGTCTGTGCTCTGGAGCAGCCAACAGGGGGTTCTTCCCTGCTGCTGGGGTATCTCTGTGGAGAGGAGAGTGTGCATGCTGGATGTCTGAGGATGTGGTTGCTCCTCTAGCCCGTTGTCAAAGACTTCCTTTCAAGAAAAGAGGGTGAGCTTTTAGGTGAAGCTCTACCCGAACCCAGCATTTCCACTCTGCCTCGACTAGAGATACAACTGTGAGACAAAACGGATGGGGTGTGTTAAAGCTGGAAGTCTGCAACTCAGACATACCATTACGCATATATTAGATTGTATTTACTCTCTGTCTAAATCATATATTAGCATTAATATATTAGCATCAACATGTGTGCATGTGTTTTTCTGTTAGTAGTTGATTTATTTTCCAGTTATATCTCACAATTATCATAACTAATAGAACTGTTTTTTTTAACAATGATAATAATCATAATTGAAAAAAAATTACATTAATCAAACAAAATAATCATTAGATTAATCGTTAAAAAACAAATGAGTACAAATGAGTACAGCCCTAGTTTATACCAGTTTATGCAAAAATAGATTAGATTCCAAGACAAGTACTTTTCACATTCCAAAATTACACAGGGCAATTACTCATTTGTTGAGTGTAGTGTTATACTTAAGACACTGAGCTGTATATGGCAGACCTGTAGATAAAACCTAAGGACAGGATTAGAATGTGTATTTTCCCTGGCCAAAATTAGCCCGCCTGCTGTGGCTGACACCAAAATGGTGCTAGAGTTCGATAGTTTTACAGATTTCCTTATATTTAATAATCACGTGCTAGTGTAATTATGCGCAATATCAGAAAGGACTCACAAAAACTCAGCACTGCAGCTTGTATCCATCATCATATCAATAACAGGAGAATTACATGCAAATATTTTAAATGGTATTCTATAAGATTTAATGATGTTTCAAAAAAGGTGATTCATTGTGCAAAACATAAATAAAAAACAGGAAGCAGACATTTGCAAACTAGAAACCACTCAGAGGATCAGACCTACACCAAGGGAGAAAATCTCCCACATGCCAATACCTCTGCAAAAACTACGGCAGAACTCATGATGGCGCAAAGCATTCCATGCATTATTTGTGGAATTACGAACAACAAATAAAGATTTATAAAAAAAAAAAAACCCCCAAAAAAACAAATCCATTTCATTACAATATCTGCCCTCTTCTGAAAATTTCATCCAGCCCTGTCCATATCTTTTTAGTTACCGTTAACAAATGAACAAATTATTGTTGGTAAAAACATAATCCTTAGCAAAGGTGATAAACTGTACATGAGCCTGTGAAATAATTGTCTTTTTGCTCACTCTTTTGTTCATTCGTATGTTGCCCTTGGGCCAATTTGATCAAATTAAAAAAAGTAATATATGTACAAAAATATAAGAGTTGCTGAGACAAATTAAATATATTTTCTGTATTGTGTGCTATCAGCATATGTCCAAAAGGGAAACAAATTATCACACTGTTTTTGTATGTATATTAGAGTATATTTAATCCCAACTGATATATTAGTGGCCTATCACAGATATATCAGTCAACAAATTTGGATTTAAAAAACACATTACATGAACAGATGAGATATTCATATTCAGTTTCTATTGAAGGTTACTGTTTCAGTGCATTGCTGTCATTTAAGTCAGTAAAAGTTTATTGTTATTGGCTCCAAAAATGTTATTTCAGTCAGGCTCTACAATATAAATTTTGTAAAAGACAGTTTCGGAGTGTACATGTTACTATACCTGTCCTTTCCTGTTGACTCCAATGATACCTGCAGTGGGCTCATGAGGTGCAGTGACAAAAATAGTCTCCCCACTAATCCTATTCATGTAGATACAAGTTCCAGTCTCCAGGTCATAGAGGTGAATGTAGCCATATTTGGTGATGAGAAAGACTACATCTTGCTTGGAACTAATCTAAGAGTACAAAAAGAGAAATCTGGTTAGAAATATAAACAAAAAAGAGAATATCATCAAAATGCCCTATAGCAAGATGTAGAACTCAGAACCAATGAAGCATTGCCAGATCTTAGTTTGAGGGAATTTTGGTTAGAGAGAAAAGACATAAGCGTCAATGGAGGACCTGCAGGTCCCCTCTTAAATAGTTTTTATTACCTGCATGGCCACAGGGAAGTCATTCTGGGCTTCTGGAGGGAAGAAAACATCCACAGCTTTCTTTGGAAATGGTTGGTTCCCTGTTGGTGGAGTCCCGACTTCAATGATGTGCAGCTAAAATCCAACATTAAGACAAAATGAGACAATTTTTTAAAAATATTCAGCCAATTTCTATATATGTATTTTTGAACAGTTGTAAGACCTAGGTGAGTGAGTCTTACTTTTCCTCCTGCCTGTCCTCGCACAGCAAAGCAGAACAGTGTTGACTCTTCAGTGTTGCCTTCCATCTTGAACTGTGCAAAGCCAGCAGCATGTCCCTCGATGGGCTGCGACACCTTCCTGTCTACTGAGTAAAGCTGCATTGCTCCAACAACACGGTTTTGCTGTTGAGTAGAAAGAGCCCACAAGTCACCGGAGTTGTGATTTTTAGATTTTTTTAACATCTCATTTAAAATGTATGATAAGTCTGACATTTCACTACATAAACTTGACATGCAAGATATATTACATAAAAAGCAATATCCTCATGACCCAGATACTAAAGCCTTTTATTATTACACAAAATGGTGAAAGTACATGTGATTTCCAGGGCTCTTATACTTAATATAACTTAAACAGTAGTAATTAGTAAATATGTTAGTATTTTGCTCAGTCCACACAGTTTATTTACCTGTGCTGAAATGCCAATGAGTAGCAACCACTTTTGTTTTGCATCAGTGCGGTAGTTGATGATCTGGCAGCCTGCCAGGCTGGAGTGCCGGTCGAAGATTTTGATTGGTTGAGAGTCACCCTCCATGCTCCAATGGTACACTGCGTTGTCTGTGACCAGGGCAACAGTGTTGAGGGAGATCCACTTCCAGAAGGTCACGTCATCTGTCATCGTGTGAGCCTTCATCTTGCTCTTCATTTCAATGTTGAATATCTGCAGGGTCTTTGCGGCTGCAAATATTAAAGTGGCAGGGTAATGTACAGGGACACAAATGGATGCTGTGACCATCACACACCAGAATATTCTAATAATACATGTAGATTATCTAACAAAATCAGAGTATTGACAAAAGCTACCACACACAAACCACAACACATTTGGGGAGTAAACATAGCATTTGGCCACACCAAACTCTAATTGCTACAGAAATGTTAGTACTCAGGGTTTGGTTTGAGTAATACGAAAGGACCATACAAAAAGCCAGCCCGTGTCAAAACAAGAGGCAACAAAAACAAAAAGGAAACCATGTAGGGGATCTGCATTCAGTTAGGTCTGATAGAATTAACTCTTAATGAGCAAAGGATTCAGGTGAGGCAGATAAGACCTCTTGGAAATCTCTACAAGCCTCAAGCAGACTGGACTGTGTTCAGACTGACATTTGCACTGGTTAAAAAAAAAAAAAATGCAGCGACAAAGAAGATGAAAATCAATCATTTTCTTCATTACAATTTGATTCACAGTGGTGTAGAGGTAAAGATGTCCATGTACAGATTTCAGGTAGATTAATTTGCAACTTCTGCTGGGTCAACTTAGTGTTGACGTTGTGATTCATCGCAATTTTAATTGATATTCAAATGATTATTCTTGTTTATTCATGCTTTGTTTAGGCATGTCTTCTACTAACTACTTG
>KV751336.1:1656868-1674045 GCA_001698575.1 Mola mola
CCAGGGGGTGGAGGAGGGGCTGGTGGAGGAGCTGGAGCTCCAAGAGCCAAAGGTGGAGCTGGAGGAATAGAGACTAGAAAACAAGCCGGAACCACATGTGACCAATCCTAAACTTTTTATCATAAACAGATCTGTTGCATCATAGGCCTGTGTTTTGTCTTACATGTAAATAATTCCTGTTTCAATTGACAACATTGAAAACAGCCAAAAATAGAAAATACCATTTAGCTCTCTGAGGATTAAGAGCCAAAGGTGGAGCTGGAGGAATAGAGACTAGAAAACAAGCCGGAACCACATGTGACCAATCCTAAACTTTTTATCATAAACAGATCTGTTGCATCATAGGCCTGTGTTTTGTCTTACATGTAAATAATTCCTGTTTCAATTGACAACATTGAAAACAGCCAAAAATAGAAAATACCATTTAGCTCTCTGAGGATTAAATACAACAGAAAGTGAACCACAGCCAAAACTATGTAGATGTAACTGTAACTTATTAACATTTAAAATTTGGTAAAGAGATGATGGATATTGAGCAACTCAAATTTCAAAGACTGCAAGAAATTCAGGACCAAACTGTACTAATATGACTGCTACTATGATGCATGTCATAAAATTAGGCTAAAACATCTGAAAATATAACATTTTTAAATCAAAATTAGGGAGCACTTGTTTTGTTGTTGAAAATGAACCTGCTTGCATATGTATCTGTTCCATTCAAATTGCAGATCTTTACATTTTTAGGCTGAAATGCTTCCGAGTCCTATTTTACAGTGTGCAACGAGCCTGTAGGAGTCTTGTTACTGCCGTAACTGCAGTGTGTGGGTGGAGACTTAAAAAGGGGGTGACCAATGTGTTGATTTCAGAGAAAAGGCTAAAAAAAAAAAAAAAAAGACTAATTGAAACTCCTAAGACTGAACTGTAGTTTAGTGCAGTTGTGCTGACAAGCCTAAAGTGCTTCCTGACCTGCAGCGGCTTGTCTCTCTCTTTCAAGTCTCTCTCGTTCCTGTTTCTCTCGTTCCTGTTGCTCCTGTTCCTGTCGCTCCCGTTCCTGCTGCTCCAACCTCTGCTGCTCCAACCTACTCCCAAACACATCTGTTAGTTACAAATACATGAAGCACATGCTCAAAGTAAAAATCACTGGATGGACTGGACAGACTCAAAGTTCTGATAATCTCGAGACAAAGCAGATGCCAGACATCCCTTGCCAATGTGTAAATGTCCTATAGATTATTTGATTTATGCAGAGTAACTGTCTTTAAGCTACTCCATCTAATTATAATACTTGGCACTAGTGTGGAGAGCTATAGACAAGATTTGTTTTCAACATAGCGACTTTGATAAAGGAATGAGAGTTGGTGGCACTGAAAAGTCCACAGCTGAGCATAGTGGCCTATTTCGAGCTGCCTCAGATTGCTCCTGTTCCCTCCTGTCTCCCCCAAAACGTCTGCCAGTCACCACAGCTGTATATACAACAGCACACATACACCCACACAAAACCCACAGGTCTGCAGTCATTTGCACAACGTGTGAGCCGCTGTGACATTAAGTACAGCTGAACGACTTAAGCAGAGTGCTCAGGAAAGGGGGAGGGGAAGTGACATCCACACATTCTTTTTCATTTTTGTAAAACTAATTATTGGTTATAATTGTGAATCGCATCATCAGACCAAAATATTAATGCAAATAATGACAGACAACACCTGCATCAATGCTGGATTTCAAAGTTTACAAAGGCTCCCTAAGCCAGTTTGTGAGCAGACACTGCGAATGCTCATAATGTGACAGACAGTCCCTCTAGCCAATCAGGAAGCCTCCCTGACTGTGCCACATATTACCTTTTAGTCTAAATGAGATTAAAAGGTTAATGCCTTGTCTATGTCAGGCATGCATGGTTTCACCATAGCATACATTACTGTACATGGAGAGAAGGTTGGGCTGCAGCGAGAGGTCCCTGCTTTTCTTTCTTTTTAACCTTTAACCTATAGGGGCTGAAAAAAAAGTGTTTCGGAAAGTCGGGCTAATGCCAGCAAATCCTCTGCATGTGCGTTTGTGTAAACCTATGCTGATACAGCTATCACTATTATATTTTGCTAAACCAAGAGGGTAGCTTGCTTCTGATTAAGAAACAGATCCACAAGACTTGGTATTGGTTTCAGAGTTATCAGCTGGATATATTACATCTGAACTAGGCCTAGAACACCTAAGGGGTTCTCAATAAAATGTGAGAAGAAGAAAGGTGGGTTCGATTTAGAGAAGTCTGATCATACCTCCGTTGTTCAAGCTCTTCTGGAGAGGGTCCATTTGTCGCTGGTCGCGGGAGGGTTGCGTATCCTGCCAAAATACGACATAGCGGACATTTTAAAAAGGATATTATGAATTTTCATGTCTAATTACCAAGATACAATGGATTAACTTTATTTTTGGAATTGTGATGGAAATTAGGAGTGATTACTGGAGTGACAATGATGATAGTCGTGCAAATGCATCTAACAGATAGAGCTGACCATAAGATTTATATTACAACTAGATAAATTCAAGTCAGTGATTTATAGGAGGAACGTAATAGAGAACGGTTTAGGTTTTTCCTCTGTATGAAAAAGTTTTACTGTTAATATGAAAGATAGTGACTTTGGGGAATATCACAAGCCTTGGGGACCAACTTGCTTGCATTGAATGGTAAATCTTTTTTGGCAGGTTCTTTGACAAATTAGGCAAAAAAAAAAATTGTCCAGTTTTATAGCATGTTTAAACACACATGCAGTAGTGCGGCTGGACACACTCTTAAACATGCGCACACTCATGACGGTAATTAAAGGGATACCGTTGCTATTTTGAAACAGCCTGGGATACCACCCAACCCCAACTGGGTCACTTAATATCTTTTTCTGGTATATGAGAATAGTATAGCATTAGGGGTACTGTAATGCAGGGACAATGAGCTGTGCTGGTTCATATCTGTGTGATGGACACCTAAGAGGAGGACTGGGGCTAAAATGTAGCACTTGGACAGAGGGTCAATACCAACAATGGACAGTACAAACATGTTTTTAACATTAAAGAATTAAACCTTTTATAATAGATTCCAAAATAGAAACATGAACCTAAAAATGAGCATAACGTTCTCACTTAAATAAATACAAATACAAAGACTAGGAGCATGAGATAAGACATTTTGCCGCATGGTAACAACTGCTCTGGAATTTCTGACTTCATTTTATGTGACAATGTGAGTTCCGATTTTTTTGTGCTTTCAATGTGAATACATTTTCTATCCATGCAGCTGAGAATAACAAGTCTGAGCAAGAAGGGACAGATGGACTGAAAAGGATGGTGGTACACGAATCAAGGACTGCTCTATTAAGGCATTTTATGATCTACAATTCCTTTTTTTGTTTGTCGTTAGAAAACAACCATAAGACAAAGGATCAGATTTAATTTATAAAGTCATCAGGTACTAGAAAGCACTGGAGTTTCCCAGAAGTGACATATGGATTATAGCAGAAAATCAGTCAAGTTTGGAGAGAATAAACTGAAGATTTATGTAGCGGGGAGGGAATAGGCAAATTCAACTTCATGGTATCAATCTTCTATTATAACAATGCAAAATTAAGAGCCCACACAGACAAAAACTAGGCATATGTGCACGCACACACACACACACACACACACACAACATCAAAAGTACTTATCACAAAAATCCATTAATCTACTAATGTGAATCAGTAGAAAGAACATTCAAATTCTGAGACACTGTTTTCATAGCACTAGAGATGATTACATGTATGTTGCACATTTTTTTTAATCAAATGTATTTAGGAATACATTCATGAAAAAGTCACAATCAGTGATAATTAAAACCATGAGGTAGATGCAAATGACAATGCACTTACCTGCATCTGCCATGGAGTTGAGGACCTCCAGAGCATGGGCCATGCCACTGGCAAATAAAGCAGCATCCTCCTTGCTGCCGAAGTTGAGGCCCCACACCTGTCGGGCATCCCGCCACTGGTGGAAATTGGCTGTGGCCTGGTTATACTTGAGACCTCTTACAATTGGACAGTTTATAACCACCTAGGGAAGGAAGGAGACAGATGAGTAATACAGCCATCCTTTTGATAGCAACAATGGGCAAAATTAGTTCTTTTGTGATGCTTCTTTTGGAAATATTAAAGTGAGTCCAAACCTGTGGGTCTAAAACAAGCTAAAGGACAATGAAAGGCTACTCGGAGCTGTATCGTTTAAGAAAAACTTGGACAATCCAATAAAAAAACCTACCATATCTTGGTTCATATTTCACCCAGCAGGTGGCGCAAAGCCCATGAAACATGCAGAAAGAAAACGTTTTGAGTTTGAACACTGCCTGAATGTGCTGATGCATCATTTCACCATTTGTTTAACAGCCTCTGGATTCCACAGAGCAAAGGGAGGAGGACACGAGACTCTGTCAGGATAATTAGGCAACATGTAGTGAAAAGAGCGTGGCAAGTTTAGCTGCAGCTGCACACAGTGGCATTCCTAAACTCTCTACAATCCTGACAAATGGAAATAAACACAGGTGGGACTCACAGGAAATGCGACCAAGACCACAGTAAAATCTGGATTAAAGAGGGGGTAAAAACACTCTGAATGCCTGCATAAAAACCTCAACACAAAAGTCCCACTTTTGATTTTAAGGCAGTGTAATCAATGGTCAGTGTGGGATGCAGTAAAATAAGTGAAGAGACAAGATTACAAACAAGAAAAAGCTAATCTGTGTCAAGGCAGCCTGAGAGGGAGATCAAGAGGAAACCGGAGACCATGGAAACGGAGAGAAATTATGGACACCATTCTCCCTCATTAGCCCCTCTTTGCGCTCATTCAGCACCATCCTAACAATTTCTGCTTTCTCCATCAAAGACACACAAGAGTCCCTATTGGGTATCAAGCTTCTCCCTAGATTATAACAGGAAATGGTTAACCAGACTAACTACCTCACAGGAAACATCATCCACTTTAAGACCTGTCTCAGGGGAACACTTTGGAGTCCTTAATGTTTAAAGGGGGAGAGAGACACTGAGGAATCAGGGTTAGCAGGGGTGTAGTCAAGAATAGACCCACCCAAACTGAGCTAAGCCGGCTTTTAGACATGGAATTCTGCCCACCTTTATCTGGTGAGTCATAATGATGAGGAAAACCTCCTTGTTCTCTTATCCAACATGGTGTGGTTTCCTATGTTTGAAGTCTTTCATCATGCTACTGTCAGGCCAAAAATAAAGATGACATAGTTCTCAAAAGTTCAAATTTAGGTCCGAGCGTGAGGGTTTGTATTCACTGCCAGTCCACATTCAGAGATAAGTAATAATTATATAGATGAAAATAAAACACAACTCCTCACACATGTGTGTATTCTTACAATCATGATTAATTCAACATTTCTGTTACGTGGCGATGCATCTTCATAAGAATCCTTTAAATATCATTAGTTGTATGCAGACAAGTATCAAAATGGAGTTAAAACACCATTATGCATTCAAAAACCTTGGGTTTACTTTAGGGTTGGTTGGTATTTACTATGGTAGGATAAAAAAAGTTTGCTGATAGAACTTTATCAGTACTGTTTCCCCTTGTGGAAACTATCCCTGCAGGCCGACGTATGATTGTTAAAAATGTAAGAGAATCATCTTACCAAAACAAAAAAAAAAACTGAATAAAAACTAAAAACTTTGACAGTAATTAATTGGATGTCAACATATTCAACATGCTTTGTTTGGGGTCATGTTTCTTCAGCACACTCTTCACAGTTTTGACTGGAAAAGGGTTGTCCCCCAAGTTTGTTTGAAAACGTATCCATTTTGTATCTCTGCATCTGAGGCTACACTGGCTAACTAGCGCCAGAAAAACTCCACTTAATGATATCATGATTTGTCCCGTGATATTCAACCTTTGTTAATTTGAATTTAATTCAAAATGATGCATGATATTTAGATTTTTTTTCTTGACCACTTTTAAATATAAAAATAACTAGATTTGTAAATAAATAAATTTTAACCTAACAATTTAGCATTACCACTGCTTCATTAGTTCACAACAGAAGCAGCGAGTGACTTCAAAATTGGCACGTGTGTTGCTGATGCTGCTTTTGCTGCTGAATGCACAAGGCGTACGATATTAATGAAAATCTTGGTCATATTATGTCAAGAAAGAACACAAACATCACCACTCTGTCTTTGCAACTGACATTGTGGTCAAACATGGGATTGCATCTGTTACAAACTTTAGTCCAACCAGACCTGAACGGGCACTGTATTAGTAAATATAGAGCCCTCTATAGAGCATTAACATAAATATAGATGGACGATGCATTGCCGCCTCCTCCAATTGCACAAAAGTGAAGCCAAAACATCAAGTTTATGAGAACTGCTATTCTGCACTTTTTATAAAGCAGAGCTGTGGTACAGAGTTTACGCCCATCCCATACAGAGCAGAGCTCAGCTGGCCATCATGACCGTTCAACGTGTTTTTATAAGATTACAAAAAAACTTGAAAAATGAACTTGAATGTGCATTAGTGTGACTACTAGAGAAAACTAAAAGAACTACCCAAAAAAAGAGAGAAACCATCTTTGTTCTTTAAGTTTTTAGTTTAATCCAAATCCTAGCTAAATAATAGAGGACTGGCTTATGACCTATACTGAAGCCAGCCACTCAGAGGCAATCAAGATGCTTTGGTTTCACTTTAGGGGAGCTTTTATGTTGCCCGTCTTTATATACCTGTACAGTCTAGGACACATAGTAGAAGGTATCCCAAACAAGTAAATGTAGAAGATTTAAATGAAAGAAAATAAAAGTGATTAATTAAGCCATTGTAAGTATGTGTTAAAACATATAGGTCATCTGTTGGCCTGGTACCTTTTTCCAGTGTCCTCTCAATTACTTAAAGAGATGTTCCCTTACCTTCAATCCTTAGGTAAGAGAAAACTGGTGTGATAGTTTGGTGGGTCAGCAGTTTTTTGTAATGCTGGAACTAGCTGTACTTAATGTGTGATGGTGGTACACATCCAGGCTGGCATTTATTAATTTAAAAAGGACATACTGTAGCCCATTAGGTGTGAATGTGAGTGTGGGTGGTTGTTTGTCTCTATATGTGAGCCTTGCAATGAACTCGCGACTTTTCCAGAGTGTACCCCGCCTTCGCCCGATAATGCTGGGATAAGCTCCAGCCCCCCCTCGCAAGCCCTAATAGGATCAGCGGTAGAAAATGGATGGATGGATACTGTAGCACACTAAATGAATAAAAGAGCAATTAAATCGATTAACAATAATGTCTTTTCTTTGGTATTGCTGACAAAATTGATCATAGTATATACAGTAAATATTCTATGTGTGATCTCCAAGGCCTGGTGTGTGGTATCAGATACCACGGATGAATGGGAATAGACAAAAAGTAGTCTGTATCAAACTTCTTTGCTCACCCATATAGCCTTAGGGTGTCTACAGGAGTTCAGACACCCACAGGACCACATGGAAAACACAGATGAATGAGCAATACGTACATTCACTTGCAGATGCAAAGTCACAAACGTACACAGTAAAACTGGTAGATGTACCTGCTGGTCCGTCTGCATCTTGCGTCCCACTATCCTGAAGGCATTGTTGGTGGGGTTGTGATAGATCTGGACTCTGCTGAAGGCCTGGGGTCCAGCACCAGCCGGCAGCCACTTCTTATTGCCATCATCATAGATCATTACGGTGGCCCGAGCTTGGCAAATACTCGACTCACTGGCAGACAGAACAAGACAGGATGATTGTAACGTGGTATGGTAAAGTGAATAGTTATATACAGTATATATATAAATATATTGGGGGAAAAAAATTTTAAAAAATACATTTTTAATTTTTTTCTTTCTCCATATCTATCAATCAAGCATAACATTATGACCATGTGCCTTATATTGTGTTGGTCCCCCTTTTGCTGCAAAAAACAGCCCTGACCCGTCAAAGCATTGACTCCACTAAACCCCTGAAGGTGTGTTGTTGTATGTGGCACCAAGATATTAGCAGCAGATCCAAGATCAAAGATCAAGTCCTGTAAGTTTGCGAGGTGGTGACTCCATTGATCGGACTTGTTTGTCCAGCACATCCCACAGGTGCTCGATTGGATTAAGATCTGAGGAATTTGGAGGCCAAGTCAACACCTCAAACTCATTGTTGTTCTCCTCAAGCCATTCCTGAACCATTTCTACTTTGTGCAGCATTATCCTGCTGTGAGAGGCCATAGCCATCAGGGATTACCGTTTCCATTAAAGGGTGTTAATGGTCTGCAAGAATGCTTAGGTAATAAGGTGTGTCGCCCAAAGCATCACACTGCCTCTGCCAACTTGCCTTCTTCCCATAGTGCATCTTGGTGCCACGTGTTCCCCAGGTAAGCGATACACACACACCATTCCACATGATGTAAAAGAAAACGGGATTTATTGGACTAGGCCACCTTTTTCCATTGCTCTGTGGTGGTGGACAGGGGTCAGCATGGGCACCCTGACTTGTCTGCATCTATGCAGTCCCATACACAACAAATTGCGATGCACTGTTTATTCTGATCTTTCTATCAGAACTAGCATTAACTTCTTCAGCAATTTGAGCAACAGTAGCTCGTCTGTTGGATCGGACCACATGGGTCAGCCTTCGGTCCCCACGTACATCAGTTAACCATGGCCGCCCATGACCCTGTCGCCAGTTCACCACTGTTCGTTTCTGGACCAATTTTGACATATATTAACCGCTGCAGACTGGGAACACCCCACAAAATCTGCAGTTCTGGAGTCCTCTAACAATCACAATTTCATCCTTGTCAAACTCGCTTAAATCCTTACGCTTGCCGATCTGTCTTGATTCTAACACACTTTGAGGACAAAATGTTCACTGGCTGCCTAATATATCCCACACACTAACCACAAAAATAGCATGAGACTAATCTCATATGTTAAAAAGCTTTCAGACTTGCTTCTTGTCTTTTGCTTGTCCCAGCTACACAACACTATCACATGTTTTTTTGTATCTCTGGGAACAGTCCTCAAAGTTTGTGGGAATTTATTTTTTGATTAAAATTTGGGAAAAGGACAAACGGATGGACAGACACTATCAATATGCAATTCTCAAAGCATAATTTCAGTCATAAATAATTATGAAAGTCTGCTGTGATACTATTAACACACACCCGATGGATCATACACATGTATTAACACATTTAAATGCATCTGCAGATTAGCATTTCCAATGTGTATATTTATTTGTGGTGGAACAGCAATGGCTGCCACGCGTAAATTTTTGGGTATATGCCGCTTTTCCACTGTATGTTACCTGCTCAATTCAACTCACCTAGGCTCCACTCGTTGCTATTTGAGTTTGGTATCGGGTTGTTCCCTTTTCACTGCCAACAGTAACCTCTCAGCGTAGCTGGTTATGACACAGACAATGTGGGAAAGTGCTGTGACGTCACACACTACACTCTATACAGTCAATACGCAACACAAGTTAACAAATGGAGGCTATCCAGTGGATTCTGGTTTAGATTCTTGGTTTGAGAAGAGGCTCAAGTCAGCGAGACAACAGACCGCTTAAGCAAACATGAGTGTGTGGGATACTTGACTGTTTAGATAATGAGTGCTAGATCAAAGGCAATGCAAGAGGATATTCTAAAATAAGATTACATAATCAAATGTTACAAAATTTGTAACTGTAGCTACTAAGGATTTAACAATTATCAATTCGTTGCTTACGATTAAAATTTAAGTAGAGCAATGGTGAGTCGAGTAGGTACTATAGAGTGGAAAAAAGGCCATCATAAGTTATTTTGGTGAGTTGCCAAGTTATATTAGCATATGCCAAAATGTTTAACGACACATTTTTTTACAGATTGTATATTTTCATCTGACTGAGAGAATAGTATATATTGATGGCATAATCAGTAGGTAATCAAGCCACACTCTTACTTTTCTATTGATATTCAAACTGCCGAGAAACAGTCTTTTTCGGTTAATTACATTCTGTAATATAAATTCACTAATTGTGGTGTGACTTGAGCTTGTAAATTCAGGGCTGCTGCAGTGTCATTAAGCACCATATTGGTTTTGATCCTTTTGATAGGATCAGATAATCTCCATATGTGGCTCACCTGTTGATAAAACAATCATGGGTGAATAAAAACAAGACATGTGTTTCATGGGCCTTATAATTTGGATTTATCAAACAGGCTGCCAATATAAAAAAGCCAACAAAGCAGACATGGAGGAAAAAAAACAAAACAGAAAGAAGTGGTTGGTGCATAAACACACAGCTGGTGTGTGCAGTCAGAAAGGCGAGGTGAAAGTGTATATGCGCCTGTGAGAGACAAAAAGGGAACTGAAGGGATATAAAACTTACAAGCAGTTTGTCAGATTAGTTTGATGACAAACAAGATGGAAGGCGAGCCCACAATGAAGGCTGACAAAGACAGGAAGTTGTGCCGACCTCCATCAAACAGACGAGGCTTTGGAATCTTCCAACTGCTATGCATCTACCTCCAACTCCACACACACTCTTTGTAATGAAAACATGTGCTGTAATACCAGAGACAAAACATTTATTTGTAGTTTCACACATGCAGAACGCACACTAGTTGCAACAGATTCAGGCCATGCGCATGTGCAAACATGGGGAAGCACTGTTAAAGAGGGTTTGTTCAGGTGTTTGCATTTCGAATACTGAGATCCGAAGATAAACCAATATTTTATCTTAGGAGAGAACACTGCAATATTATACAACATATATTGCCCATATGAGCATGAGATAAGAACACCTAGTACAAGTATTACAAAAATAAAAAACAAAAACCAAAGAGAAAATACAGGCAGTAGAGGGAGAAAGATGACTTTTTTTAACCATTCATACTCCTCCTCTCTTTGTCTCCCCATGTTCTCTACATAGTCCCCTAATCTATCTCTTCCACCTCTCCCCCCTTTCCCTCCATCTGTCCTGCCCGTGATAAAATCTGCTGCTTCCTGTGACATAGCATTAACGCCACAACCCACTTCCTGCTGCCAGCACTACCTAATAAGGACAGCCTTAGCCTTTGCAATCAATACGCACGCACGCAACGCACGCAGCACACACACGCGCACACACACACACACACAAAATACACGAAATAATTCACACTGAAATTCAGATTTTAACTGGCAATTACATGTTCGCTCCAGAAGATGATAACGGACAGAGAATGAGCAAAGTTTTGTATATGATAAACGAAGGCTGTGGAATGCTTGCTTGCCTCCCCAACCGGGAACTACTTGTTTGGACAGCAAATATCCATTTTAAGTGTTCGGTGTTACGAGTATAATTTTTCCAGGCCACTGGTGAATGTTAATGCAATGTAATTCCAAAACCTATTGTGTTTCTTGGCAATCTCTACAGTATCAACAGAGATTTAGTAGATGGTGTGCACATTTCTTGTATTGTCTATCTATTAGTTTCAGCATGTCTTACTTAATGATCAAACCAAACTAGCCAATCTTAATGTCTAACAGGTTAGAGTTAGAGTTGTTCCAATGGCAATATCAAAAATGCCTCTGATATAACAAAAAATTATGGATTGATATTGGCAAGTACATCGGTGTTTGGATCAATTTGATATCATTATTTATAGTAGTATTACACAAATAAAAAAAACGTTTTACAATCAAGGTAATCACATCTTCTTTGCTGCTTTAAAACAGAGCTGACACTACCAAATACTGTTTAGGGCAGTGACGAAGAAGGGATTTCTGGTAATGTGAGCCTAGCCAGAATTACCTAAATATCAGTAATGTAGCCATATTGTATACTGGAAACTCCCACCAGAAATACAGCTATGCGTATAGTATACAAGTCTTCAGTTTTGAGAGGTGGGACCAGTGTTTCCCTATACTCAACCCCAGTAAAGATTTGGCAGACGATGCTAAAGAGCATGAGGACTTCACTGGGGCAAAAGAGGGAAGAAAAGGATTTGCAGCAGAAAACATTGAAAACCCCTTTAAATGTCAAGTTCATTTCTACAGACTTGTTCTGGATAAACAGACCAAAACATGGCTACATTTTTTTTTTTTTTCCCCTCAGGTGTGACAGTCACATATACGAAAAAATGAATGCTCTATGGCATTTATTCTCTCTGTGCATTTGTTCATTTTCACAAAGGGACAGAATTCATATTAAACATGCACACATACACATAGGTAGCAGGACACAGCTGTTATAAAAGTTAATTCATATATATTTTCTTAATGCACTAGTATTGGATCAGTACCAGTTAATGATTGGAATCAATATCGGGAAGGAAAGAATGGTGTCAGAACATCTCTACATAGAGATGCTGAATGACAAAGGACTATGTATAAACAAAAATGTGTGAACACCATTAGTGGTGAAATTTGGGACGAAAACGGCACATCCGGTGCTCTTTGATCTACATCAAGCACACTACCGATGAGTGGAACAGAGAAGGGCTTATGGGAACATGGAGGGGAAGAGACACAGAACTGGGAAATGGATGCATTTTTAATGGCAAAGAAAGAGAAGAACTTAGAGTGAGACTGAGAGTGAGCAGTTGCATTATTGATAAAACTATGGACATCGAGACTAAAAGTGCGTGCAGCACACACACATTAAAGTGAATACTTGCTCACACCCTCAACACCTGTCGACCTGCAGACATGTGTTCATGCACTGACCCAGGACCACCAGGTATAATACACTGCAGCAGACTCAGGGCTGGGTTCTGTGTTTGAGCACTGGAATTAACCACAACAGACACGGCTATAAACAATCTATTTCCTGTCTTTCCATTGATTGAAAACTACCAGTCCATTGTTAGTACACTGGAAGCCGAGTTAAGCTAACTAAGTGACCAGATGACTTAAGAGGGTTTTTTTAAAGCACAAATAGAGTGGCTGATGCTCTTGGACATTATTCAACCATCGACCTGCTCAAAACCCAGAGCAAGCTTTGCCTATTGACAGAGAATGTCAGTGTAGGAAATGATTAACAGCATGATATGCAAATTGAACGTATTCTTAGAAAAACACTAACAGTAGAGTCTACTCTATCTCCACATGCTGTTATTATGGCTCGAGTAAGTTTCTCATTCCTCTGCAGTTTCTCAGGCAGTGAGAGGTTAACAGGAAGCTACAGTGCACAGCTGGGACACATGCTCTGTTGGAAATGTCTGTATATGGTTGTACTCTCCGAGCTTTTCTCCAGAATGTGCTGCAAGTACAGTCAGGCCCAATGGCCCTGTCTCATTCCCTTCTCTCTCTTTACCTGAGCCTTCCTCCACACTCCTCTGCCACTCTTCTCCACTTTGCCTACATCACTCTCTCTGAATCTAAAGATTTAACAGAATACAAGATCTGTTGGGAGATGTCTCTTTGTGGCATTCATGCAGAGAGATGTGTTATTTAATACTGCAATGCATATGTCTTGCAGGGATAAGAAAACCTAAAGTGCAGCCAAGTGGACACCCATCCTGTGTACCAGTAGATAGATTTACTAATCAAAATGGTATATATGGCAAATACATTAGTCTTAAACCTGACACCCTGTTACACAGTGTTGTTTTGACAGTTAAGTACAGTAATACCATTTGTCTTTGAATCCATTCTTGATTAACTGTTCCTCCTTGTTTTGTTAGGCTTCTTTTTCTTCCAGAAGTTTATCATATCGCTACACGAAAAGCCCTTTCTGCTCTCACAACGAGAGACAATTCTAATTTTTTTTAAATAATGTTTAGACTTTCTGTAAAGGATTGATGCCTACAGGAGGGACTCATGCACATGCATGTGTTTCTTTAAAATGAAATCTGGAAAATGGATTCACACCAATCTCACAGCCAAATATGAACCATAAGATGAGAGACAGTTCTTGTCATTTTCAGATTGGTAAATGTTGCATGAATATGGCAGCTGGTCATGTTGCAGATTTATCACTTCCATATTACTTTCTTGGTTCTCTACGGTCAAAGTTCTTATTAAAGTCAGACATTGACATGGCAGTATGTCACGTAACAACGTCTTTGTAAATAGACAAACCACTTCCTCCTTCACCTCTACAGCCTGTTAAAAAAATAAACTACATTTGACAGGTGATAGTTATTCCTGATAAATACTAATTTTGTGCAAAACTGTACTGCATTTAAAGTTTCTATATAGTGTGTGGAAAAACTGTGCTCGTCTGTCTGAAGTTAAATTATGAAACCTGGGTTGCGCTGTTCATCACAAGAATAATAACTTTCATGGAAATTATTTTTAAGTCAAATCAAGATTTCAAGAGACCAAATTTTCTTTTAAAATTCCAAGTTGAGGCAACCTGAAAACACACATCACAGGAAGCTATTTCAGTAAGGAAATGCAAATTGTTAGGAGGAAAATTAAAGCTGTGCTGCCTCATTACACACAGTGAACTAAGGTCATGATGTTGGCAGAGTAACTTGACTTCTGATGTTGGCTCGGACATGATGGGTCCACACAATGGCCTGTTAATGCTGGTTTGGTCATCTGACAGTACACTGTCCTCAAACTCCCCTGACGCTGTCAGCGTTGTGTAGCTGGACCCACATGAAATCAAACAATCTCTGAATAACATACATGCAAAGTGTTGGCTTCTAGTGTATTCATAGACCACCACTGACTGCAAATGTTGATGCAAGATAAGCTTCAAAACTGCAATGTATACTCCCTGTAGTTGAGTTTTGAGAGCTTTGCCTTCTTTTCCCTGTTTATACATAGCCTAAAGTCCAGGCTCAAGAGAAAACGTCCAATTGATGTTGCCTCTTTTCCTCAAACAAGATATAGACTGATGCAGGAAATAGATCAAGAATGCTCATATTGTGAAGATTCTGCTGGAAGGTATTTAATGAAAGAATCCATAAGTAAATATCCAACATTACATCCAATTATAAGTTAAAAAGGATGTGAAAGCAGTACTTTGTTGGTAAAATGTTGGTTTGTATTAGTCTTCGGGAGGTTTAAGGTAAGTTTTTTTTTTCTTTCCCCCTCTACTGTCCTACCAAGTCCTGGTCAAAATAAAAAGCGAAAAAGATTTTACACCATGGTTACAGCTCTACTTGCACACATTTGCCTTATTACTCCGCTTATTAAAGCTTTATCCTTTTGTCATGCTTTTTTCTTCTCTTACAGGTCCTCGCATGTTCTAAATGGGCAAAAACACACTGCAGGCTACCGCTTTCTGCCTCCACGTGTCTGTCACACAGAAACAGATATCCTTTGGTCAAGAACATTCATTTTATTGTGGGATCACTTCAAGAGCGGAAGGGTGTGTGTGTGTGTGTGTGTGTGTGTGTGGATTGGGGGGGGGGGGGTAAGGTTTTCATGAACGTACACCTTGTGCACCTTGAGACACATGATCCGTGTGAGGTGCTCGGCTGATTGAGATTATCCCCTCGGTTTCCCCAGGGATTTCGCCGAGTCATCACATTTGTTCCAAAGGCGTGGGATCATTCGGGGGTGGGGGGGTTTATAGGAAAGACTGGCACACTCAAAGCCCATATTTGGAACCGTCTCTGTCCTCTACAAGTAACTCAATTCCTTTTACAGGTTGGAGCACATCCTCATCTCTGGCCAAAGAGGAGGCAGGCCATACTTCTTTGGTTAAGAACAGCCCTCCCTCCCTCTTTTCCAGGTCACTCTACCCTTTGCACCAGAGGAGAACTCTCCTAAATTTGACCTCAGACTTCATTGGCCAAAAAACAGAAAGTTGATCAACTATTGATAGCGATCATCATTATGGCTTCCAACAAATAAATGTGATTGATTTGATATTGATGAAACTAGTTTCAAATCAGAAAACCACAATTCCTTCAGATTCAAGCCATGTCACTCATGTTTTAGATCTTGTCATTTTAATTGATGATGTGTCTATCAACAAGATGAAGGATTATGTTAATCGCACGTCTGAATCTTATTTTTAATTGTGCATTCACACTAAAATTGAGTTTAGTATTTTTGTACATTTAGTCCAGTACCAATCTTACACTATAACATAAGATACAATGAAATACGCCACAAACTTCCCCTTAAAAAGACATGACACTACAGCTTTTTTTTTTTGCAAAACAAAAATAATATTAAAAAACTTGATGCCAACAGCACAAAATAAGATGATTTTTTTTCCAGCTGAGGTTTTTGGTTTTGGCTTAGTCAATCACAGATTTTCCATGGCCCCATCTGGCCATTCCTGTGAAATCTTTGCAGCATAATGTTGATTAATTTTGAAAATGATGAATAATGTAGACATTTAGAAAAAAGAAAACGAAAATGACAGTCATATTGCCAGGTTTGAGGCTTCAAAATGGTATTTAACATTGGTGACATTATCCATTAGGCCTAGTCACTGCTTATCACAGTCTGTGACATAGCTCTAAACTGGCAAATCCATATTCTGATGTTTATTCTGTCACTGAAACTACACGCAAAAAGAAGTACACATTTAACATTAATGCCAATATTCACCCATGACTGACTGTTAAGCACAAATATTTCCAAAAGGTTCCTCTGGAACAAGAGAATAGTCCTTCTCGTAATTCCTTAATTAGCCTGAGAATTGTAAGAATATACAATTGAGAATTGAAATAAATATACACTATTCAAATAGACCTGGCACTAATGGTGAGAGTGGTCAGTAAAGTGAATAGCAGCTTGATGCAACATCCAGGCCAGAAAAGCATGTTTCTTTAAACAAAATGATTACGTGCATGGTTAAATTATGCACAAAAATTTTACCCATGCAGAGAATATTTAAGAAGAGGAAACAGGTTCTCTTCTGTCCGTCCTTTTGCCATTTAGCTATAAACCCACATCTGGTCACTCTCCTTAGGCAACATTATCTTCCCATACTACTGTGTTTAAGTGGTGCCTTATGATAATGTAAGGAAAGTGCTGCCCAGCAAATCATCTGCTGACGCAATGTTGTTTCATCCACTACAGCTTTTGTGTATCAGCAGCTACCATCAAGTGGACTTAAAATCTGAGGACCTGAACGATAAGAATGTTTAGTACGGCTGACAGTACAAGAAACAGTTTTTAAAACTAACTGGCATCCACTACCCTCCATTAAGATGTGGACCCCTGATGAACCGAAATGTATCTTTGTGCCCATTAGCAATGCTGACCG
>KV751336.1:1689335-1706510 GCA_001698575.1 Mola mola
TATTTCCACCGGTTTGCGTCAGTCGGTCGGCAGCATCTGCAGTCGGTACGCTGACGGAAAGCAGAAGTGGATGCAGTTGGTCAACCAGACTGAATTACACCTTTGCTATACATATATATCCCTGTGAGTTTATAGGCCGCACTTCAACTGTCTTACATCAGAGTCGAGGGCTTGTGGATGCAGTAAGTCCCAAGGTGGTGCCTGAAAGCATCAGCCTGCACTGCTGGATGGATAGCAGCAGAGTAAAGAGAATTATACAACTTCAATCTAGGAGTCCAAGTGTCAGTCTGGATCAAGACGTTGGCAACAGTTAGACAGACTGGAATTAGTAGAAACAAATAAACTGTACCACAAAAGCAAGAGTTCTGTGACATTTTTGCAGAAATTATCACAGAACTGTCATTTAATTTTCTTCTCACTTTTTGAACAATGAAAACATCTGCATGTGATATTAAAGATGTGTATCTGGTTATATGCTTTCAAGATCCAGTAAATGCCTCCTCAGTTTTCATTATATTCTGTTTATAATTAAAATGTCTTGCCAAGCTGAAGCGTGACCAGTCCCAAAACTAGGCGCAGTACCGTTATAATCCACTAGATGGCAATATGATCATAGTATACTGTTATTACAAAAAATGTCATAAAGAAGTTCCTCAAACTGCCCATGATGTGAAGCTTCCCTTGATTCAAACCAAAATTAAGAATATGGTATAAGATAAATTAAAATAGTTACATTTTAGTTATTTTCTTTCGAAATATCATCTGCTAGATTTGTTTCAACAAACTGTTTGAATAAAGATCATAATGCTGTCACCTTTCCTCAATCATGTATGCACTTATCTTAAATGCATTTTGGAGATATCGATAATTCAGCTTTGATATTATTTAAAGATCAAAAACTGAAAGCATATAACCATATATTCTATCAATATGACACACAGGTTATCTCCTCCTTGGAGATACATGTATATGTATATGCATTTATCATACATTTAGAATTTTTAAGTCTGATTCTGATATTCTATAGTCCAGATGATTGTGTATTCTCCACCACCAACATGGTGAACCTGTTTGACCATCTACTACGAGATAATGGCTGAGCAAACCCCTCTGGTGAGGGAAACAAGTGACACACTCGAAATATCAGCCACTGTCACCAAGGACAAGACTGACGTTTCACGTATTAATATTAAGGAAGTTAAATAAAAAGGAAATGCGTTGCAATTAAAAAGTTGAATGAAAAAATGATTTTGTTTTTGGTTTGAGAAAGTGATAAAGACTGTGTTAGGGGGAAAATTTGGAGTCCTTGACGTGTAAAATCCTGGCTATTGCCCTGCTAATATCAAACCCCATTTAGACATGCTAATAATCCATCTTAATTCCAAAAACTTGTTTTGGCCACCCGGGCTGCAGCTCTGCTCCTGTTACAGCCCAATCGATGCACCTCACACTGTGCCCCTCTTACTGCTTACCTACTGAATAAAACATCTGACTTCCTGCTCATGGATCGCTCTCTCACTTCCCCCCCAAAAAAGATCTGGAGGGAAAGATGCTTCGTGCAGTGCCTTTGAGATGAGTGAAGTAACATGAGAAAAGTGATACGCAACATATGAAGTTCCCAAGTTGTTCATCCCAGGATGCTGTTTGTTTTTCAACAAAGTAAAAAAAAGGCAGCAGCTGACTCAACTGGGGGCCTCCTAGTGCCTTTAATGCAAAGAATTTATGAAGTTTTCTACTCCCTGCAATATAAGTTCCTCAAATTTTTGGGACATGTCTACATTCGCCTGGAGTTACCGAGCAACAAGAACCACAAAGTTAGTCAGGGAAAAGTTCACATCATTTCAAAATGCTCACATTGATTCTCAGGATATTTGAGTTCTTCTGAGCCAGCAGGCCTTACCAGAGAGCTGTAAATCAATGAGGTCTTGTTCCATACTCATGCAGACCCGCCACTGGTGCTGGCCTTCAGCATGCTCTGGTTAATACCGAGAATAGTGAGGTGCTGTGTAATGTCCGGTGTAAGACATCAAATACAAAGATTTGTGACCCAAAGATTACCATGGCAGGAGGGGAAGTTTAGGCATAGTGAAGCAGACTTTTCTTCTGCAATATAAGATTCATTCGGACATAAAAGTGTCATCCAGGGATTTATTTTGCAACCCCAACTCCAAAACAAGGGATGGATTCTATTTTAAACTTAAATTAAAAATAAGGTTAAATAATGACCTTATCCTTTTCAATAACGTTCAATTCAATTGTATGTACAAGTATAAAGAAAATAACTTTAGTGGAGTGTTTACTTGCACCCGTGTGAAAATAGTCTGAAGACAGAAAATATGACATCATCCAAAGGATGGGATTCCTTCCCCGATTAGGGCGAGGGTCACCACTTCGTGAAAATTCATGCAGGCAAATTGTCAGTTTACAAATGTTTCTCAACACACAGTTGCAAAACGTGTACTTTCTAACATGTCGACGTTTCAACAAGATTTGGAAATCACTCACGTTCTGTCCATCGAAATAGAAGGACCAGATTGTTACTGGCAATTTAAGTCAGCATCTGTGATGGTATAGGGGTGAGTTAGTGCTCACAGCACGGCAACATTAATGCTGCAAGATACATGTAGGTTTTGGAATAACATCTGCTAACCTATAGGACGGACTCATCGGGGACATCCCTACTTATTCCAGGAGGACAATGAAGGCCTGTTCTGTGTCTTACAACAGCACAGGTTCACATCAATAGAATACAAGTACCAAGCTAACCCACTTGCAGACCTGTCTCCCATTGAAAATATTTGGTGCATCATTAAGGGCAAAATATATCTTTTGACTGTGCAATTGGATTCCTGGTAACAAGCAAAACTGGGACAGAATCCCACTTTGAACAACATTTAGTCTCCTCACTTCCCAAACATTTGCAGAGTTAAGTTAAAAGTGATGTAACATTATGTTAACGTATGGTCCATTTTTTTCGAGATACTTTGCAGGCATCAATTTGAATATGAACAAAAATCTAATAAAATTTATCAGGTTGAACACTATATATCTTGTATTTGTACTGTAATTACATTTAGGTGTAATAATAAAGGCCAACATCAAAGGGAATTTCAACATTCAGATGTGCAAAAACAGCTAAATGCAAGCATAAGCTATTTATTTACTCACAATCAAAATCATGTACACTTGAGCACTGAATCCGAGGCAAAAAAATAGTGAAGGTTAGATGGCAGCTGTTAAGAGAGATGTGACTAGCTGTCAAGCTATTAAGACAATTAACAAAACGGTCAGGTGGGGCTGCGCAGGCTGAAGTGAGAGAGCTGAGGGTGTGAAGTGACAGTCAGCACATCTGGCCTCATCAATAATGCAATGGGCCTTTAAACGGCAGTTTGTCACATATTAAGCACTGCTGACTGAAATCAAGTCTGATACATAAGCTGCTGTCAGGGGAGGGTGAAAAAGGGGGACAGCCGGGGGGAGAGGACAAGAGAAAACCAACAAGGATACCGGGGAAAAAAACTTCGGAGACTTTCTCTGATACATCAAGAGGCAATAGATGAGTGAGATAAAGTATAAATCACACAGTTGCCAGATTTTTATTTATTCTAACATTAAATTGTACATTAGATATGTACAATTATTTTTCAAACTTGAGCTTAAAGTAAAAAAAAAAAAATGAATTGAATTCAAAACTGTTGAATTTGGCCATGTTGTAATAGTTTTTTTACAATGAAAAATACAGAACAGTCTGTTGAAAACACAAATCCAGGTAATCTAGTGTCTGAATGGAATGAGGAGGTTTGTGTGAATGACAGTGCACAACCACCACCTTCTTTTAATCATTAGAAAGTAGAAAAAAAACACCAAAAACACAAGTAATAGAAAAACTCAAAAAAGGCTCAGACTGTGTGAGCTGGCATCTATAGAGTTCATTTTCCTGTGATCAGGGGGTTCCTCAGGACGATGATGACAGAGTCGCCCCTCAGGAACATTTTAGAAATATAGCGGTCTTTATTCACTGGCTTAGACTTCTTCTTTCCCTTCCCGCTCTTGGGAACTTCTGTCCACATCTCCTTCACATTCTCCAAAACCATGTTGCAGTGCCTAAAATGACAAACCGTTACAACACTGTAACATAAGATGTTAAAAAAAAAAAATCCGTGAAAATAGAAAAAGTTGTACAAACAGATTCATTCCACACGTCATATATCAGTGATATAAGAGAGTCGGAGGCATTCCCGAATTTTCTCATACACACTTTTGGCCTAAAAATTATAATCTTAATCTAAATGAGTTTGGAGTTTAAATTGTTATTTTTAGTTAAATAAAATGGGCCTCATTGAAAATAAAACTGCTTATAGGCGGACAGGAAATCGTGGACATTGCGGGCAACTTAGCCTCCACACATGGGACACAAACTAAGACAGCAGATTTACCGTGGTGCCCCAGATCAGACAAACTTAAATGGAAGATCAATATTCAGCTCATCAATGATCAAAATCATTACTATCAATTTACAGTATCAGTAATACTCTAATATCTCTAGCATTGTCACTTTCTCTGGATCTACTTGGCTATTAATGATTAATGACATCACTAATGTTGGAACTTTATTTTTCTTATTTTTCCAAGCTGATGTCTTAAACAAAATTTACTCACAAGGCTAAAACCAAGTTACATAGACAAGAAAATCTAGTGAAAAGAATTTGGTAAATCTGTACTTCTTGAAAATGCTCAGTTATAATAGATATTTATCCAAAATCTCTCAAAATTGTTCTATGAAGGCTAATCATTGTCTTAGATGGATTTAAAAAAATACTAATAACAAATGGGAACTGTGTGAAAGTCAGCAATACACACAAAAACTTGAGAATATTCTTTGGCAAAAAACTTAAAAACACATTTATGTTTTCACACAAGCATTCTGTTACCATTACAGATTTCAGTATATTTTGTTTCTTTTGCTGCCATGAATTGAATGTTGACACATGCTTGACTGTAGATTAAGCTCTCATTTTATTGTTTTCATAGAGGCTTGAGTACATTGTGCCAATTTGCCCTAAAACAGTTTGTTAGCAGCAAAGATTAACAACATTTAGTACAAGAATGTTTTTACATCTATCTCTGTAAAATAAGGATTTATTCTACAGATGAGCTGGATATTGCTGAAAAATTGGAAGGACAAGCAAAATGGCTCTGATAAATTTTGTCTTGTTTAAATGACGTCTGTTTGACAGTAAGTCAGCTACACTTGCACATGTTTGGTGAAAGAAAGAAACATTATTCAGTTGTATCTGCATCTTAATACGGAAAATAAGTATAGGATTATATTTTCTTATTTATTTGCATTTTTTTTTTTTTAAACCTATGACAGTGATTGGGACCCGAGCACACTCACCAAATAAAATTGAATAAAAAAGTACCCCAGTAAATAATGCTGCAACACAACAAGTGCCTTTTAAATAGCCTTAATCTAGCTATGTCATAATTTGCTTTTAAAATTAAGGGTACTAAACGCTTGACTGGTTTGGAAGTTTGCTGGCTGCAGAAGTATTGATTGCTGATACAAAACATCAACCCAACTTGGTCTACCAATGAAAATGTGAAACAACAATAAGTAAGTATTGAAATCTGTTATCAAAAAAAAAAAAAAAAAACAGCTATCGGGGTAAGTACCTGTCAAAAGCTTTAACTCTTCCAAGCAGCTTCTTGTTGTTGCGACAATTAATTAGGACCTGGGTGTTATTCTTGACTGACTGTGTCAGCACTGACAGGGGGCCAGTGTTGAACTCCTCTTCCTCTCGTTTTTGGAGCTCCTCTGGGGTCATCTCTGACTTGGGCTTTGTTAACAGACTCCTGGAAAAAACGCAGTTACCAATCAATTTTGGTATTCTGGTGCGGTATAAAAAAAGTCAGGTTGTGTTTGATTCTACACTGTGCACTAATCAGTCTTTCTATTTCAATAATGGTATGAACTATATGTCAACTTACTAAAAACTCTTCTATTACTATTGCTGATGTATTGATTTAAAATATTGTGTTTAATTCAACATAGTTGCAATAATCTTGTTGGTTGTGCAATCTCTTAATAGTTCAAAACAACTTTAAAATACAGAAAATCAATTGCAATAAACACAAAATTAACAATTCACAATACCTGAATAGCGAAACAAAATTTGATCAGGTTTTCATATTGTTTCACCTACAATTTTCGGTGTGTATCTTACGGTAAGTATCATATCTTGTCTTGTGTTGCTTAGACTAGTAGTTTCGTCTTGCATATACGGCATTAAAAAGCGAGACATTTGATATCACTTCTTGGCAATGAATGAGGGTTGAATACTGCAACACTGGTATGTATTCAAATGTTTCTTAAAAGTATGTGTTAAGAAAAGACGAGCAATAAGCTGCACGCTCAAACCGTCGCGTGCCTCCTATTAGCAGTGGGCTAACTAGCTGACCGTAAATACGCGATTTCCGCCTCACGGCGTTTTACGTTTTCAAAAATTGCCCAGAAACAGCATTATATTCGCAAATTGGTTTTATATTACAACAGTGATAAAACGTTTCTTGTAAGAGTTGAGCTCGCCTCTACGTAGCAGACAAGTCACACAAAGGGTCCATCTAAGCTAACCGCCTTGGTTGCTATTGCTAGCATTGCTAACCTAAGACCCTGACACGATTAGCATTCGAACCGTTAACTGCTGGCTGTCAAAATACAGCTTTAAGAGCCTAACGCTGAAAATGCACCTCTCATTTCTTTAATAAATGTTCATCATCATGGATACTTACATGGGTGCTGATTTATAAAAACAGCTTTAGCTCGGATCGTATCCCGCTCGTTTCCACAGGGTGCTTTAGTCTCTGCAACGAGTCTCGCGTGGATCAAGCTACTTCCGGGTCACCGGATATACTCCTAAACTTTCGTAAAAACTTCCGACTTACAAGAACCGTTAAATAAGCGTTTTAGTTGTTTTCTCTTACCAGTGATAGTCTGTTACTGAAGGATAACAGCGGTGGAAAATATCAATAATTACTTTTTATGGGATATGATGCTTCTACTTCCCAATGTGTAAATGTAAAGCATTGAAGATGATAGTTCCACCCTGACTACTCACATTAAAAGCTGGCAGCAGGTCTACAGGTCCATATCTACAGCATAATCTAGCTGATTTTTGAACAGAAAAGAGATGGCACGGCACAGGGAAGTGATACCACAGTCCCATATGGATAAGTCTTTGTTTTGCTCTTTGACACATCTAGAATGGGGGGAAAGGGTGAGAGAGACAGGGATGCTGACTACATTTTCCACACAGCAGCAATGAGACATTGAGAGATTGGCTCTCCGGCAAGAGACAGACAGATGCCCGGGGGTGAAAAAAACCAACAGACCCACCTTATTTCAGAGGGTGGCTGGTCCACCTGTGGAAGACGCTTGCTCCAGATGTGTGCTGTTGATAGAGACAAGTGTGTGGGATTGATTTCCAGAGCAGCACCGTATCTTTATGAATCTGTGCTGTGAAGACATGCATTTTAAACAGTGGAACACAAGGAGAAAACACTTGTTTCACTCTGAAACAATTGAGTAGGGTGCAAGATTGCATTAGAATTCACTTTATTTAGATGGTTATAGGCTAATATTTTCTTTTTAAATATTAGAAAAGAATATTTTTCTATCAAGAATATTTAAAGATCTATACCCTGACTTATGACATTTGGCTTGCAAAACTTATATATTTGTCCTATCAGACATCGATGGATAAGATGCCTTATTGAGACAATGTTCTCAATGTCACTCTCCTTTCAACAAAAATTAAAAACAAAGAAACAAAAAAACCCTGCTCCTGTCCTCCACCTGACAATTTTCCTAGAGTCTGTTATAAATGATTTAACTATATAGGCATAAATTGTTTCAATTTAATTTTGGTGGCATCGTTTCACTAAGCTGGTCAAGTGAACTGAACTACAACTCAATGCAATCTTATTATGTCTGCATTACTTTACATACATTTTATAGGATCTGCAACAGAGCCTCAAACACTCAGTTAAACCAAGACCAAGTGAACTGAATGAGACAGGGCTGAAAGAGGTGGCTGGGGTCTGTTCACATAACAAGTCTTTTGTCAGAAGACTGCTCAATTCTGAATCTTCATATATGGATTTTTTTTTAAATGAATTTATATCTGGAGAAGAAGTGAGGTGAGGGGAAGTTTAACAGGCAATGATGTCAGTGAAAGTCGAGCAAGAACAATAAGATCAGACCGGAAATGCCTGTTTTTCATTGTCTGCACACTGTTTGAACATGACCGCCTCCTCCAGAGAACTTCAGGTTCATGTTTGAGCTCTTGATCTCCAGTAAAAAAATCAATCAATTGATAAATAAAAATAATAGCCACAAAACCTAAATATGATCACTCAAATTTTTGGAAGTGTTTACTGTTAAAACACGTAATGTCAACATAAACGATCAACAACAGCTGGCTTTAATGAGGTTTAAAGACAACACCATCAAAAAATGCATTAGGTATGTATGGTATAATTGGTATTTTTTCAAACAGATTTTAATTACTAAAATGAAAAGTATACACAAATTAAAATAAGGGCACTTTGAAAACATCAAATAAGCTGGACGCCGTCCCAACCTGTCGTCTTTCTGATACTAAAGCGAGTTTGAAACAAATCAACAACGGCAAACGAGGAATTTGATAAGAATTATTTAGCCTAAATAATTTCTTTATTTTATTCGAATTCGTTATTTAAAGGAAAATTGTCGGTATTTTTGCAGAACAATCATCTCGGGTGACGGCACATTAGGACTGTCAGTGACATACGCGCAAGCATCAGTTCAGTTTCTGAAAAAGGATAACAAACTTGAAGAACACTGGTTATTATTAAACAGGAATATATATGTTAAGCAGATGAGGACAGCCTGTAAAGATGACAATTGGACCCTCTGATAACCCTTCGTGCTTTAAAATGCCCGAACAGGCCGATCTATCACTGCGAATGCACATTTTTGGAAAAGTCTAATGTTAACCTAAAATCATAAAACCTGCAACTCTTTTCGCACGTGTTGTTGAAGTGTCAGTTATTTTTTGTTAATTTGACGACGCAGTATATATATATATAAAAAAACATTTAAAAAAAACGTTTACATATATTCAACTGTGGCGCAAATGAATTGTTATCGCTTGAGGCCCATCAAATGATTATTTCATAAAAGCATAAACGTTTTTAGAAACGCGCAGTTTTCTCCATCTAAATTCGACAGAATTATTTTAATTGCTGGCATTGGGAACTATAACTGTTAGTCCATTATTATATATTCCAAGACGAAGGGGGCCTTGAACTGACTTGTGGACAGTAGTTTGGAAAGTGGTCACAGCATCCACTGAGGTCTTGGTGTCCGGTCTCTGATCCGAAGTGTCCAACGAACGTCTCCGAGTTGGTGTAGTCGTCATGGCACGGGGTTAGCGTGGCGCCACATGGCATTTGGTGAGAGTAAAAGTAGCTGGCTCGTCCAGGGATCACGTTAAAAGAGCGCGGGTCCGACAGTGGAGGGAAGGATGTGGCAGAGGCAACCTGGTGACGACGGGACTGCGCGCAACTGACTCCAACGTAAGACATCTCCTGTTGCGTCTGCGGAACTTGTGTAGCTCAGGCGGGACTGCTGCGAAACCAGTGATGTGGTGGGGTTGGGCATTCGGGGATGAGCACTCAGATAAGTCCCTGGGCTAAGGCTGGTGCGCACTGGTGTTTGGAGAGACAGAAACGGCGGCACCGGCCAGTAAAATGGACCCGCCGCGGCCGAAGTCACGCTTGTGCTCGAGGACATCAGACGACCTGACCCCCCTTTAAGCGCAAGCTTGGCTCTGGGGCCAGATGTGGCCCTGCGCTGGAGTTTTCCTGATGTGCCCCCTATGAAGGGGTCCAGCATCCAGTAGTTACCTTTACCCGAGTCGTCATAGTGGCGCGGCACTTTAACGAAGCACTTATTGACACTCAGGTTGTGCCTGATTGAGTTTTGCCACCCCTGTCTGTTCTGTCGGTAGTATGGAAAGTTTCCCATGATAAACTCATAGATGTCGTTGAGAATGAGCCGTTGTTCCGGGCTCTGGCGGATCGCCATCATGAGCGCGTTATAACTGAAAGGAGGCTTCTTTGGGTCAACGCCTTCCTCTTCGCCCTCGCCTTTTGTTGCCTTTTCCTTATGTGCGAATCGTTTTCCATTTGCAGCCAGTGGAATGGTTTGCACTTTGGCGCACTGCTTCGGTTTTTCGCACTTCTTGTTATCAGCTCGGTCCTCTTGACTGGCTTTCTGTGGATGAGAAGAGCGCGGTTTCTGGGACGAAGAAGGAGACTGTCGCTCACCCATCAGTCCCTCTCGTCTCCACAGCAGACTGCTGGTGGTGAATGACGACTTGTGGAAAAGTTGGTCGGAAGTTTCCAAATCCTGCATGTTGTCCATTAAAACTAAAGATCCTCAGAGGAGAGCGTGTCACCGAACGCACGGGGCAAAGGATGCGCGGATTCAACGTGGTTAGGAGGCAAAGACGCACTGGACTGACAGCGAATGCGCATGATCACAGCAGCTCAGGACTCGTTACCTACAAAAAGTAGTGCGTTGCTGTGGTTGGGAAATATGCTGCAGAACATTTGAAGGTGTCATTTGTGCACGTACAATGACATTGGAAGAATCGGACCCCCATTTTTTTCAGAATATGGGCGATTTAAATTAGCCTGTTTTAAATCACATTTTCTCGATGAAACCAAAGCAACGAAAACACAATCTGACTGACTGAAATCGAAATTAAAGGCTATTATTCAAACAATCCAATGTAAACGTCAATAGTACTTCAGAATAACCCAAACCCCGCAAATACACCTTTGAACCCGCGTGCTGTCAATCTGTGGGACTGATCGAATGAATTGTCGGGTTCAATTACATCACTTCCGTGACGTGTGAAACTAGACCGGCTCGAACGCCTTGCCCTCTAAGCTGGCCTCGTGTTTTCTCCGTTCCTCTCAGTGCACCTTTACTCACATCATTTGCCCATCAAAAGGAAGACACAGAGGTACGGGTGCGTGGTCTTGTTAGTAGCACATGGCCAAACAGAGTTAATCCAGTGGTGTAAAAGCCTCATACAAGTCAGCAGATATTGATGCAACAGCAACAAACTGGGCCAGATTTTGTGGGCTAACACACAGTGAACCCTGTATGCGTGTTCTGATGATGTTAAGATCATTTTAAGCCTGTCAAAGTTATGCTTATTTATCTTGCAGAAGTTCTTGGATGCTTTCTGTATTTAATCTAGTATCATTTCAGATTGTTATTTTTTTGTAACGTAAAACTCTTAATATTTCTTTGTAGTTACATGGACATCTTGACAAAAGTTTTTTTTTTTTTTTTTTTTTTTTGTTAAAGTGCTTAATAAGTTTTTGGCTGTGGCCCACAAGGGAACCCAGTGCACCCAGTGTGCAGACTGTAATAATATTAGTTGTCTTTTTAGTCAATTTGTTTTCTGTCTCTTATGCCCTTCTGTATGGCAGCAGGTCTCAGATGTTTTCTGCATTAAATTCAATACAGTCAGATTGATATAGTGTACAAATCTAGTGATCAAAGCAGTGACTGAATGTCTCCTAGATTATATTTAAATGATATTATCAAAGTTCAAAGTTTAGAACCCTGTGCAGTAAACAATATCAAGAGGTTTCATCTCCATAACTAACATCAAGTCACCTGCAATTGTGGTGACGGTTGTAGAGAAAGAAAAGACAGTATACCCACTACAATAGACAGACTGCACCATTGATTTTACTTTTAGAATGTAGTACTGGGATAGATAAAATAGATGCAACAATATAGGAAAAAATAGCAGCCATAATCCTGGAAGTCCAGACCAGATATCAAAAAGGAAATGCCAAAGACAACACACACAATTACTTGAACACATGCAGGGTGGATACTAAAAACAGAAAGTGAGCTGAGAGACCTTCAAAGGTTAAGTGAAGTCTTCATTAGTTCCGATGACCTATTGTCCTCTTCTCAATAACTATGTCCTCTGCCTTCCACCATTATCTTCGTGTGTGTGTGTGTGTGTGTGTGTGTGTGTGTCTGTGAGCTGCTGAAATGCCCTCACACATGTTGCACTCTGCATGGTTGTAGAGGTGATGTAGGTTATGGCCCCTCACAGAGGAAGTTATTCTTACAGTTTCCAGACATTTTTCTACATTCTGATCACAAACCAACTTAAAAGGTTTGTGTTTGTCAATACAATTATTATTGATATTACACAGAGATGCAGAGCATAAGTAACTCTAATTGTCCTTGTTTCAGGCTCGTGCTGGAAAACCACGACCATCTTGCAAAGCATCCCTGCTTTGAAGAGCAGGCCTACTAAATCCAGCAGCATCTGGAAAAGTACCCTATCTACATGTGTAAATCCAGACCTACCTGTAAACACACTCCCCTGATAACATCGGGTTCTACTTCTGGTTAAGCTAGTAACAAATTGTAGAGATTTTTCAGTTGGGTAATGTGAACATACAAGAACAATTTATAAGGGGCATAAGTTCTGAAGTAGGCCTACATCACAAAGTTTATGATAGTCTATCTTAATAACACTTAAACAACACTAATAAAAAAAATGTCAAAAATAGTAAAATTAGTTAATTAAAAACATTTTCTACGAGAAAAGTTTTAATCTTAATTTGAATGCAAATGACAGACATTATCATATATACTTTAAAAGATCAATATTTCCTACACATTTATGACATTTTTCCACTGTTGATGTAGTATAATGGCAAATGCACATGAAATTTAGAAACAAAGAAATTAGACATGCGTCAGAGGGAGCATTGAGGTAGATTCATACATTTCTGGTACTGTAATAATTTTAAACATCACATTTCAGAGGCCATAAACAAAGTAATATTATTACTGTGACAGCAAAGACTTAAAGTAATATATGAAACAGTTTGAGAAGAATGGCGTAAAATGACAACATGCGCATGTTTTTCAGACTTCAATTCAGAAAGAAAGTACCTGCATGAATGGCAATGGACAGTAGTCTTGTCAACAGTTCCATCTGGCCATTTTTTTGAATGTGAATCTTCCATTCAGCACGCTACACTGCTTTTTCTCATCTGCTTGCATCATGTTTACAAAGCTTTTTTGAAATGTGAAAGGCTCTCAATCAAATATGAAAGGAACATGATCAGATGTGAAGGGGACGTGATCAATGAAATAGGTGTTCAAGGGGCTTCAAATGGTGCAGTTAATCTGCATTCCTTTTTAACATCATTTTCTCCTACAATTAATTCATCAAAACTAGCATGTTAATACCATAGCCCTAATAATGCAAGAAACTAGAAAGAATGCACTCAAAGAATGCAAACCTTCATCAACCCAGTTTACCTTTCAAGGTCATTTTTTGTCTGTGAACCCATATTTCAGCTTTCTACCACACTGTTGTATTAGTGTTCTGGTTATTTGGTTAAAAAAAAAAAAAAGAGCACATGTTGGCGCCACCTAGGGGGACACGTGAACTGCAGGGCCAGCTTGTTCTTACTATGGGATGGATCCTAGGATTAGTTACACAATGACACCCGTTAGACCTCCATGTCAATTCTTTAGGGCGATATATCCTAAAAATGTGTTTGACCTTTCAGTGACTTTCACTTTTGACCTAGACAGCCCAAAAGTTAGCCATCTGTAGCCAGTGCAAAATGACACCAGTTTGACTTTTCTGTGTCAATTCATTCAGGAGAAATGGCCAAAAAAAAGGTTTTTGAAATGTCAGTGACCTTGACCTTTGATCCTGAAAGCCCAAAAATGTATTATCTGTAGCCAGTGCTGTCAGCTACAAAATGAAACCAGTTTATTTCAATTCCTTCTGGTAAAAAACGTGCTTTTTAACTTTTGTGTGAACTTGACCTTTGGCCACCAAAATCTAATCAGCTGTAGGCTGGGCCAAGACACACCGTTTTCATGAAATTGTTCAAGTAGTTTTTGTTTAACCCTGCTAACAGACAGACAAACAAACAAATGCCACTGCAAAAGAATCAAATCATTCTTCCCCAGCTTGGTGCATGCAACAGAAGGAAGGCCTAAATTGAATCAAGAATTTGCGCATCCTTCTGAGCAGGTTTCTACAACGACCAGAGGAGGCTGAGGCGGCAGGGCAGTCTGTTATTTTAGCTCCATTAAAAGACCTCTTGGGTGGGTTTTGATCATCGGAGCATTGATTGAGTGTTCCACTGAAAGAGCAGGAGGCAAGTTCCATACCCTCAAACACAGAAGATTGTTTTCCATGAGATGCCAGAGCAGTTGCTGCATCTGCATATTCATCATGATCCTCAATGGAGAAATGCAGAACTTCTTCACCTATCCACCAGTTTGCATCGTCTTCATGAGATGGAGAGCGTGGAGATGCAGAAATGTTCACCTCGTCTGCTGAGTTCTCTATTGTGCTCATCATATTTTGGGAGGAGCTCAGGCTGAATCAAATATAAAAAAAAGAAAAAACATTAAGTGAGTCAGTCAGACAGTCATAAAAGCCATCAATCCAGCCATGCTGTCACTTACTAGTCTCTGCTGTTGAGTGCTGTCAGGTGGGCCATTGTAATGAATGGATGCTGCAGAGCTTGATAGGCAGAGATTCTCAGATCTCCATCAAGATGCAGCAGCTGGTTTAAGAGACCCACAAAAGCGCACCTGTCCATAAATTCAGGAGACCCTCTTTGTGGATGAATCTGAATTTGGAAACAGATTCAGTTCAGGGGCAGATAACTAACATGCACTGATTCAGTCTTAACTTCTACAGCAGAAAGTGCTTACATCAGTGAGGTCCTCCAGAGAGCGAAGCAGTTTCCTCAGGCAGTACTGTTCTGCTGGCCTCATGTTGGTAGCTGCTTTATATTCCTCTGGTGTCTAAACAAACAAAATATGCATGAAAACCATGGAAAGGAGTTCAAATAAAATGATTTGATCAACTCCAAACAGAGACAAACAAAGTTCCTCTACCGTCAGCCTCCATGCTGCACCCTTAGCTGCGTCCACTTGACTGAAAAAGAACTGGGTATATTTCCCAGCACGGAGCTGGTGGTGATTTGGCTGACCCAGAACTTGAACAATGCACTTCATCTGGAGACAAAACATACAGTCACAGTTGACTTTATGAATAAAGGCTCTGTTTAGTTTTGCATATTTGTCCAAGGTAGGTGACCTACCATTTGATATGGACAGTGGAGGTCAAACAGGTGATCAGTGATGTAGAGATATGCAAGGAGGCAGCCGACTCCCCACACATCGATCGCCTGAGAGAATGGCAGGCCAAGAGCAATTTCTGGAGCCCTGAGGAGGGTAGAGAAGAGCAAAAGATTGGAAATAAGCTAGCAACAAGCAAACATGTTTAAGAGAATGACTTAATGAAACGCAGGCAGCGTAAGCATAAAAACACCTGTATCCAATTGGCTGCAGCAACATCCCTGGCTGGACTTGGGATGCAAGAATAGCTTCACCAAAATCGATCAATTTAATCCTCAGGTCCTGCCGACTGACAAGCATGACATTGTCTGGCTTGATATCGGTGTGCAGGACACCAGCAAGCCCGAGGGTGTCCAAAGCCCTCAACAGCTACAAGAACAGCACAAGAAAGGAGAAGTTTGGGATTTGGTTTATCATGTTCAACCATGTGAAGGTCATTGATAAATAGTAGCTCCATTGAACAAAAGAAGTTTTGTTTTACATTACAATAACACATTACCTGCTTTGCGATCAGCCGGATCTCAGTCAGAGACAGTGGGTTCCCTCGTTGTTCCATGAGCAAATCATGTAAATCCCTGTCCAGCATCTCAAACACCAGACAGTATGTTCCCATGTGATGGAACAGCTCGAAGAACTTCACCATGTTTGTGCACTCTGGATTTTCAAAACTGATGCGCTGCAAGATGGACACCTTGGGTGAAAAGACATAACAGTTTAAAGTACAAAATCTGATGGAGCGCAGTAACTCCAAATAAGGGGATGTAGAAAATGTCACAAGAATCAAATAGATTTTTAAAATGTACCTCCTTCATCACTTTGTAGTTAACAGCATCTTTCAGGATCTTCACTGCCACAGTCTCTTTTGTAGTAAGATTCTGGCACCTGGCAACTTTACCAAAGCAGCCTTCGCCTATGAACTCCAGAACAGCGTAGGCAGAGGTGTTGCTGTGCAGATCATGACCTGCCTGGACCTCTGGTGCAGTCAGTGCAACTGTGAGGAGAGACGGTGGTCATTGAAGGAAAAAATGTTAAGTGTGTGTATTCATTCAGCACAACACACACCTGAAACCATCAGTCATGTCCCTGTTTGCTTGTTGTACAAAGTGAAATTACCTATTACTATTTACAGTGAAGTTGACTGTTTTTTAACCTTTTAATTTATTTGTCAGGAAAACAGATTTGATAAAATACTTAATATGCCAACAAAAACCCCTCCATGAACTGCCAAAGCGTGTTGTGTATACAATGATTTGCTCCTCAACACAATAAAAACTAAGGAGCTAATTGTGGATTTGGGGAGAAGAAAAAAGACATTCAACCATTATTTATAATCAGGGACTGTGTGGAGAGGATCCCGGACTTCCGCTTCCTGGGAGTCCACATCACTGAGGATCTGACCTGGGGCACAAACACAGCTGAGCTGGTGAAAAAGGCCCAGCAGAGACTACTTCCTGAGAGTTCTCAGGAATTACACCAGGCCCCAAAAACTGCTGGTGTCTTTCTTTCACTGCTCAATCGAGAGCATTCTGACCTACTGCCTCAGTGTGTGGTTCTCCACCTGCACAGTGGCACAGAGGAAAGTGCTCCAGGGGATCATAAAGGTCACCCAGAAAATCATCAGCTCCCCACCTCTCTGGAGGAACTATATAGTACCCGCTGCCTCAAGAAAGCCCAAAATATACATCAGGACTCATCACACCCTGGACAAAACCCGTTGGAACTGCTGCTGTCAGGCAGATGTTCGTTTGTTCGTTCATTTTCTGCCACTTATCCGGGTCCGGGTTGCGGGGGCAACAGCCTGAGCAGGGAGATCCAGAAGCTCCTCTCCCCGGCCACTTCCACCAACTCCTCCGGGGGGACACCAAGACGTTCCCAAGCCAGCCGAGAGATATAATCTCTCCAGC
>KV751336.1:1707720-1743069 GCA_001698575.1 Mola mola
CTCCTCCTTGGAATGCGTGTTGGTGGGATTGAGGAGATCTTGTAAGTATTCCTTCCACCGCCGAACTATAGACTCAGTTGAGGTCAGCAACTCCCCTCCCACACTGAAGACCGTGTGGACGGGTTCTGCTTTCCTCTCCTGAGCCGCTAAACAGTTTGCCAGAATTTCTTCAGCGCCGACTGGAAATCTTGTTCCATGGCCTCATCAAACTCCTCCCACACCCGGGTTTTTGTCTCAGTGCCCCCCCGAGCCGCAGATCGCTGGCCCTGCCGGTAGCTGTCTGCTGCCTCAGGAGTCCAACAGGCCATCCATGACCTGTAAGTCTCCTTCTTCAGCTTGACGGCCCCTTTCACCTCTGGTGTCCACCAGCGGGTCCTGGGGTTCCCGCCGTAACTAGCACCAGCGACCTTGCTACCACAGCTTCGAGCAGCCGCCTCGACAATGGCAGCGCGGAACATGGCCCACTCAGATTCCATGCCCCCCACCCCCTCTGGGATGTGGTTGAAGCTCCTCCAAAGGTGGGAGTTGAAGGCCATTTTCACAGGGTCCTCAGCCAGACGTTCCCAGCAGACCCTCACTATTCGCTTGGGCCTTCCTGGTCTGTCCGGCTTCCTCCCCTGCCACCTGATCCAACTCACCACCAGGTTGTGATCAGATCACAGCTCTGATCCTCTCTTTACCCGAGTGTCCAGCACATACGGTCGCAGATCAGATGATGCGACAACAAAGTCAATCATTGACTGTCGACCTAGGGTGTCCTGGTTCCAAGTGCACTTATGGACACTCTTATGGCTGAACATGGTGTTAGTTATGGACAAACTGTGACTAGCACAGAAATCCAATAACTGAACACTGTTTGGGTTCAGATCGGGCAGGCTCCCATCTACTCCCAAGTCACACCCTTCAAGTCTTGCTGTCATTGCCCGTGTGAGCATTGAAGTCTCCCACTAGAACAATGGAGTCCCCACCAGGGGCACTTTACAGCACTTTTTCCAAGGACTCCAAAAAGGGTGGGTACTCTGAACTGCTATTTGGCGCATAGGCACAAACCACAGTCAGGTCCCGTTCCCCAACCCGAAGGCGCAGGGAAGCAACCCTTTCGTCCACCGGGGTAAACTCCAACAGATTGGCTGAGAACCGGGGAGCTATTAATAAGCCCACACCTGCTCTCCGCGTGTCACCTGGGACAACTCCAGCATAGAAAAAAGTCCAACCCCTCTCAGAAGACTGGTTCCAGAACCCGAGCTGTGCATTGAAGTTAGGCCGACTATATCTAGCCGGTATCTCTCAACCTCTCCCACAAGCTCAGGTTCCTTCCCCACCAGAGAGGTAACATTCCATGTTCCAATAGCCAGCTTCAGCAACCGGGGATCGGACCGCCAAGGCCCCTGCCTGGGGCTGCCACCCGATCCACATAGCACCGGACCTCTATGGCTCCTGTGGGTGGTGGGCCCACATGAGGACGGACCCATGTCTCCTTTTCGGGCTGAGGCCGACCTGACCCAATGGACAAAGGCCTGGCCACCAGGCGCTCGCCTACGGACCCCTTCCCCAGGCCTGGCTCCAGGGCGGGGTCCCGGTATGCCTCCGGGCAGGGTTAACAAGTCCTTGTTATTCACCATCATAGAAGTCTTTCGAACTGCGCTTTGTCTGGCCCCTCACCTAAGACCAATTTGCCTTGGGTGACCCTACCAGGGGCAAACAGCCCCTGACAACATAGGTCCTAGGATCATTAGGGCACCCAAACCCCTCCACCACGGTAAGGTGGCGGTTCCTGGAGGGGTCAGGCAGACGATACAGGAGAATTAAAACAAGGAACAAACGGACTAAAAAATATTTTTCTACCCCACAGCCCTTAATATATTAAAACATATCAAGACATAATTCAATAATTTTTATACCGTACAAGGATCGTGCAATATTGGATGAATCTGGATATCTGTGTGGGTGTGCGTGTGTATGAAGAATACCAAGGACTTGTGCACCCTGTCTGGAGGGGTACCGAGACCCTGCCCTGGAGCCAGGCCTGGGGAATGGGTCCATAAGCAAGCGCCTGGTGACCGGGCCTTTTCCCGCAGGGTCCGGTCAGGCTCAGCCTGAAAGGGAGACATGGGTCTGTCCTCCGTTGGCCCACCACCCACAGGAGGACTCAAAGGGGTCCGGTGCTATGTGGATAGGGTGGCAGTCAAAGGCAGAGGCCTTGGTGGTCCAATCCCTGGTTGCTGAAGCTGGCTATTGGGACAGGGAACGTTACCTCATTGGAGGGGAAAGAACCGGAGCTTGTGTGAGAGGTTGAGAGATACCGTCTAGATATAGTTGCGATCACTTCAATACACAGCTCGGGTTCTGAAACCAGTCTTCTTGAGAGGGGTTGGATTCTTTTCTTTGCTGGTGTTGTCCCAGGTGAAAGGCGGAGAGCAGGTGTGGGCTTATGAATCGCTCTCCGGTTCTCAGCCAATGTGTTGGAGTTTACAACGGTGGATGAAAGGGTTGCCTCCCTGCGCCTTCGGGTTGGGGAATGGGTCCTGACTGTGGTTTGCCCCTATGCCCCAACAGCAGTTCAGACTACCCACCCTTTTTGGAGTCCTTTGAACGGGTGTTGGAAAGTGCCCCTGGTGGGGACTCCATTGTTCTAGTGGGAGACTTCAATGCTCACACGGGCAATGACAGCGAGACTTGAAGGGTGTGACTTGGGAGTAACGGCCTGCCTGATCTGAACCCAGTGTTCAGTTATTGGATTTCTGTGCTAGCCACAGTTTGTCAATAACAAACACCATGTTCAGCCATAAGAGTGTCCATAAGCGCACCTGGCACAAGGACACACTAGGTCGACAATCAATGATTGACTTTGTATTTGTATCATCTGATCTGCAGCCATATGTGCTGGACACTTGGTAAAGAGAGTAGCAGAGCTGTCAACTTATCACCACCTGCTGCTGAGTTGGATCAGCTGCCCCAAGTGGAGGAGTTCAAGTATCTTGGGGTCTTGTTCACGAATGAGGGGAAAATGGGGCGGGAGACTGACAGACAGATTGGAGCGGTGTTGGCAGTGATGCAGACGCTAAAGCGATCTGTTGTGGTGAAGAGAGCGCTGAGCCAGAGCTGAGCCTCAATTTATCAATCAATCTATGTTCCAATTCTCACCTATGGTCATGAGCCTTGGGTAGTTACTGAAAGATTGAGATCGCGATTAAAAGCGGCCAAAATGAGTTTCCTTTGCAAGGTGGCTGGGCACAGAACTGGGCTTAGAACCGCTGCTCCTCCACGTTGAGGTGGTTTGGGCATCTGGTCAGGATGCCTCCTGGTCATCTGCCTGGGAAGGTTTTGGGCATCCGGGACAAGACCCCCGGGTAGACCCAGGACACACAGGAGAGATTCTATCTCTCGGCTGGCTTGGGAACGTCTTGGTGTCCCCCAGGAGGAGTTGATAAGTGGCCGAGGAGAGGATGTCTGGATGTCCCTTCTCAAACTGTTGCCCCCGCGACACAAACCCAGATAAGCGGCAGAAAACGAACGAACAAACGATACAAACAAAACCGACAGTGGAGTAACAATGCTGTATTCGTAACATTTTAACCAAGAATTACCCTTTGACACAGAGCTGCTCTGTCCTGTATTATGTTTAAGTTTAAAAAATATATGGGTGTTTTCAAAGCATATTCATTCACTTTGATGTACAGTTTTGTGTGTTGTCTTACATGGTGCACCAAAGGCATGTAAGCTGGGCCAGAAAGTCATTTTCTCAGGCTAAACCTTGTCAATCAGTTGTATGTTTTCAATGCTGAGAAGAAGATTGAAGCTCAGCTTGAATGTTTTAAATTAACCACATAAATGTCATCAATGCATGTCTCTTCACCTTCCGGCACCAACAGTGAAGTGACCACAACTCATCAAACCCACACATTTAATACCTGCAGCATCAGACCTCACTCTTGTGAGCCGTTTGATCTGCAAACATCAAAGACTTAAAAAAAATAAAATATGACAAATGTGCCTTTTATGTCTTTGGGTGAGTTATTGATTTTCGCTGCTGAGTTATTTATGACTGTGATTCGATATTTTTTCTTTTTCCTGATTTAGTATTCATGATCAGATTTTGATTATTTGTTGTTTGAAATTGTATAACTTTTTTTCATGTAAAACATCCCAAATTTGAGTTTCCTGAGGTTGTTTAGATTTTCTTCTAAAGGACGTATTTTAATTTTAGTGTGGATGCTGATAAGCATTCGCAAAAATTGTTTATTATTACATTGCTCCTTTTACATATCTTTACCTATTGAACCATTAAATTATCAAAATGTTCGGCTCTTTAAGGATATTACAGCATTGTTTTTTTTTCAAATTTTACCTCTTTTCCTTTCATATTTCAGCCTTTTCTGGTATTTATTTGTGTGGAAACTGTTTGCAACATTAATAAGTTCATGAAATTCTTTGATGTCTTTAATATCTATATGTACAAATGTAGCATAAAAGACACTAAAGATATCAAAGAAGAAATTATGTCAACTTAAATTGTAGCTCATGATTTTTTTTGCTATTCATTTCACATTATTGCAAGTCAATATTGCAATTCAATCAGTGTTTTCAGCAGTTTGATTACTATTATTAATTATTAAGCAATCGGCATCAGCATTTTCACCAGGAAATGCAGCTTTTTAAATTCATATTTATAGTGTGCATATTAAACAAGGTACAAAATGTCACCTGAAGAGTCTGAGCCAGCGATATCTCTTTCCTCTCAGTCTGTAGGCTAAAATAACGATCTTCACACTGAATACACAGACATGGCATTAACGTTCTTCATCTTCTCATTTCAAAAATAAAACTCTTAAAAATTACCGCCTGGCGTTTATATGCCCCCCCAAGGCATAAAAAACGGCCAGTGAAAGTGCAGTTGTGGGTGAAGAAGAAGGCCTGGGGTGGTTCTTGTGGTAGTGTCATTGGAAGAAATTAGAAATTATCCTTAAAGGTTTAGATGCATGTTCTGCAATAAACTTTACATTACAGAGCTGATTAGATTTATAGAGGTTATATAGGAAAAGACAGTGAAGAGTATTATGTGATTCGTGAATAACTCTGTTTTTAGTTGAACAAATATGAACATGAATACTGGCAAAACCAATTAGGTTGGGGTGGATAGGAATAGGAGGTCTTCTTGTTTTGTCTGTTTTGTCTTGGTCGAGGAAGTATAGAATACTGAATTATATAAGTAGTAGGGTGCATATCAGCAAAAAGTTTGACTGAATTTATAATACAAGAGCCTGTTTGGGAAGGTAGAGACCAGATTGTTTATGAAACCCCTTTCAAACTGGCCAGTAGTCCCACTGTACTGTGACCTCACAATATGTAAGGTCACAGTGACCTTTGACCTCCAAATATACCCAATTCACCCTTGTGTCTAAATGTAGGTTTGCGCCAAATTTGACAAAAATATCTCTGAATTTTTGACATATTGTATTCACAAGATTTACGGTCAAAGTGAGCTTGACTTTTGACTTCAAAAGATCAAAGGTCAAAGCTGATTATCAATGGCTTTGATCTGAGGTTGTTTAACATTCACGACTCCAAAATGTAATCAGTTCATCCTTGAGTCAGAGTGGACATAAAGCTATTGCTGGCACAGAGGCATAACAATGTACAATTCTAATAAAAAAGTAAATATTACCAGTGTTGTTTTTCTCTTACTTTGAAAGTATGAAAGCTTAATGATTGATAAATACATCTATAAGCACCTTGCTAATTCATGAATTTCATAAAAAACATGTACTTTTAAATTAGTTTGCCATTAATCTTTAATTAAACTGCCCCTTAAATTGCCCCTGCCTTTATTTTGGACAGATGTCTATTGGGACAGATGTTTAAATCTTTTTGAGACAACTCAGCAAAAATGGGAAATACCACTTCTATCAAATTCTTATTCACAGTAGTCTAACAATTATTACTTAGGAAATAACATTAATACTGTTGAGTGCACCTTATTACGTCATGCACAGAGAGAGAGCGAGAGAGACAGTCAGAGAGGCCACGTCAAAGTTTACAGTTAGTCAAATTTGGAAAGATAAACTCTTTCCAAGATGTCCTTCACATCTTGGATAATGTTTTAAAAAACCCATTTTGTTGGTTTGTTGGTTTGTTGGTTTCTCACTCTCTCTCCCCTCAGTTTTACCTTGGGACTCATGCTAGGAACCACTGCTCGTGGCATTATTTAGAATAAATGTCTTTAACAGGTATGTATTCTTCTTCCTTTTTTTTTGGCTTTACCTACCTTTTTCTCTGAGTTGCCACAGCAAATCATCCTCCTCCATCTCTTCCTGTCCTCTGCACCCTCTTGTCTCACACCAACTATCTGCATATCCTCTCTCTCCACATCCATGAATCTCCTCTTTGGTCTTCCACTTTGCCTCCTGCCTGGTAGCTCCATCTTCATCATCCTTCTATCAATACATTCACTGTCTATCCTTTGCACATGTCCAAACCTTCTCAATCTGGCCACTCTTACTTTGTCTTCAAAATGTCCGACCTGTGCTGTCCCTCTGATGTGCTTATTCATAATCCTGTCCATCCTCGTCACTCCCAAAGAGAATCTCAGTATCTTTAACTCTGCCACCTCCAGTTCTGCCTCTTTTGGTCAGTGACACCGTCTCCGAACCAAAAATTGCTGGCCTCACAGGGGCTCAGAGCCGATTCTTGATTCAGTCCCACCTCCACCTTGAAACCATCTGTCACTCCTACAGTGCACCTCTCTGCACTGTCATACTTCTCTCATACATATCCTGCACCAGTCTTACATAGTTCTCTGTCACTCCAGACTCCCTCATACAGAACCATAGTTCCTCCCTCTGCACCCTTCATTGATTCATATGTATAATGCTTTTACTAAATTCCATTCAGAGATAGTACTGACAGTCATCTGAAAGATGACTAAAATGAAATAAATTCAAGGTAATTTTGAAGTGTCTCTCTTTGTGATTGTACTTTCCCCTCACAATATATGAAATAACCATTATTACTTTTTCTCAACACCCTTTAAAGAACAGACTGTCAGGGTCCGTTAGTGTCAAGTGTCTGTCTGTTAGGGTCATTCAGTGTTTCCTGTTTTATTTTGAAGTTCTGTTTGTGTCTTATTCCCCATGTCCTCTCAAGTCTTGTCCCTCAGGTGTGTCTGATTGCCTCTCCTCCCTAATGTGTTTCACCTGTGTCTAATTGTCTACCTCTCCCTTGTGTATTTAACCCCTGTGTTCCTTTCCTCCTGTGCCAGATTGTCTTGTCTTCTGAGTGAGCAGTCCGGCATATCTTCTTTGTGTGTTCCTTCTGTTTTGATCATTTTTCCGTATCCCGACTACTGAGTTTGCCTTTTCCTCAACTGTACCTTTGCTGTCTAGTTTGATTTCTCGGTTTAGACCTACCTTAAGTAAAACCACGCTGATTCAGAAAGCTCTGTGTGTGTCTCTGCATTATTGGATCCCCCAGACCACGTACCTGATACAGGCAAACACTGTGCACATTACTCTTTTGATTTCAATATTATCAGCCAAAGTGTACATACAAGTGAACTGTCTGGATCAAAAATAAAATGGAAATAAAATCCATTTCATTTAAATCAGATATTACTTTTTTATACTTGTGTCAATACAGATCCTTAAAACATTTAGTACATTGTTGCAATTCATTGAAATGATTAACATTTCTTATTACATTTTTGGTAAATATACTGACACAGTATATATAATTTTCCATCCACACTAATAGAAAACAGTATAACACAAAAGAAATATCCTAGATAATAACATAAATGTTTCATATGAGAGTATCAGTACCATTATTACTGATCATAATTTAAAACTCAAAACATTAGTAATCAAGAATACATACATCCCAGTGTACCTATCCACTTCCATCCTTCCATACTCCAATGTAGCAAAACATTCATATACAATTACAGAAAGCAATAATAATAATGACAACAGTAATAACCAACACTATGATTATTTTCATTGTTGTTACTACAATCACACCATGATATAATATTATATATCATGTGGCCATTCTTAGGGGACAAAGTGAATAAATCTTTCGTTGATGGACTCTGTGACGACTCCTATAGTCCAGCCAGTCTTCTGTTCAAGCTGGACGTCATAGTAAAACCTTCCAGAAGAGAAACTCTGCTGTCCTAAGACACAACATGTGGAAAATCTCTTTGGGGTGTCCGGGAGATTCTGTGTTATATCCTCATGACTGACTTGCTTCCGATCATCTTAAAGGATAAGACCAGGTGTTGCTGTTTCAGGATCCAGAGTCACAACCACTGCATGCTGCAGACCCTCTTCAGCCCAACAACAGCAAGGTGCCTTGTTACTTTGGGACTGAGAGTCTCCTCCAGCTGAGCCATGCATCTCCTCCAGGCTTTTCCATATAATGAGTAAACTCAGAGCTCTGTTCAGTCTGGTTGGTGGAGCAGGCTTCAGAGATATAAATCTAAGAACTGGGAGGAGGAACTGGAGTTGGTCGTCTTTGCGTGAGAGCTGCTCCACCTCAGAACCTCTTTTCATCAGTGCAGAGATTTCCTCTTCCAGCTCTTTGATGAAGCCTTCAGCTTGTTTCTCTGCTGTATTGTGTGTCTCTTGAATCTTGTCAATGAGCTGAACCAGACGGATCTAAATTGACCAGATCAGCACAGTAAAGACCTGCACACTTGCTGCATCTTCCTCGCTGAGCTACACCGACGGTGATCTGCTCAGTCTTCTGCTGTCTCTCCTGGATCATCTGCTGAAGTTCACCCTCTGTCTTGTCAACTAGGCTTTCTGTCTCCTTTTTGTTCTTCAAGAGGACCTATGTGATGAAGCTTATGATTTGACTCAGAGCAGAAGTGACACAGACGTTGTCATACGGAACGGCTGCAGAAGTCTCTCGTGCTTCTTAAATATCCTGCCTTCCAGGTTCTCGACAGGATCCATCAGCTGGTGTTCTGTGATGAGGCTCCAGGCGAATCTTACTGTAAGACATCAGACACACCAGGGAGGACTTCAGGGTCTTCAGTTTGGTTTCAGTGCAGATGTCACAGACAACTTCCCTTGGTTTTGCTCACTGGTGCTCGGAGCTGCTGCTGGTTTCTTTTACAGCTAACTACCTGAACTGAGTAGCCATTTCAGATACAAAAGTGTTGACAGACAGATCTGGTCCTCTGTCAAAATGTCCTTTTCATATGGGACACCTGCATTGGACATTACTGTTCCAGTGTACTCTGATACAGTTCTTGCAGAAGTTGTGTCCACATGATACATTGACTGGATCGGGGTACACATCGATACAGAAAGAGTACAGAAACTGATCTTCAGAGAGGAGGCTGCTTGCTGCCGAAAGTGCAGGGACAGTTTAAAAAAAGACAGCATTACAGTACAAAAATACAAAATCATGTAGTTAAGTTGTATGATAGTTACGTTGCACCTCACTGAAACAGTCAGTGCAGTCCTAGCTCATTATGATAGAGAAGTAAAGTATCACTAGTTCCAGACATAAAAAACCTGTTCCTGTTGTTGAAGATCTAAATCAATAACAATTTCAAGCTACCACACCACCAATTCACGGTATGGTAGTGCTTAAAGAGGGTTTATTTACGGACTTTTTTTTATTGATCCAGGACTGGTTCTCCCTTCTTAAGAAACCCTCCTCTCAGGGAAGGGTCAAATGCTGTTTTTATTGATTTCCAACATATTCATGTTTTCCATTGCGAAATTTCCAAATATCCACTCAGGTAAACTGCAAAACCTGAATAGCCTTTATGGAATCAACCCCATGCAGAGGTATGTCGGCCTTATCCAGCCCGCCAAGTGTATAAAGCAAGATTGGACAACTTAAATGGCCCAGAACATGCGTAGTAACCTACACAAGCTGTTGAGACCCCAAAACCCGTGAGATCGATGAGGCTGCCAGTTTGGGGTTTTGCATTCCATCTTGCTAAAGAGGTGCCATGAGCCCCTTGCCAAGCCCCTCTTACATTTTGATATTGCCTTCTTTTGCGTCATTCTCGATTGTTGTGTTGTGATAATTTGGTTTACATAATTTGGGTGAGGTTTTAAGTTTCATTATTTTGGCAATTTTTTTTGTTTGATATACTTTATTTGCTTTGTTTGGATATTTTTGGCTCATCCTGGTGGTCTATTGATTTGGTTTTATATTTTGTGTTCAATAGTAAGGGACAACAAGAGGAGGAGGAATTTAGGTGTCTGTGTTACAGGCAAGCCTCGATGAGTGTTCTTAACTGGAGTGAACCTTGCATATTTTAACATTTGAAGTTTTTATTTTTTTCTTAAAAAACAGCATTTGCAAATATTCTAAATCTATTCCAATGCCTAGTGTATACAGTTTTAGCCTCTGAAATAATATTTAAACTGTCTTAGTTTAATTGCCAGGTTACCTTTATGGCTCTCTCTGTGTGCTGTGTTGGGTCATACTCCGAACTCCAGTAGAACACTAGCTTTTGCATTTGCACTAAGCATAAAATACATAACTGTAAGTGATTTTGCATGCTATATAGTTTCAATGATTATTCATGATGCCCAGCGCAATAATTTATAGCACATATTGGGCATATTGAATTGGGTTGACAGACGGATAAAGCAGAAACAATTGCTAAGTGTTAAGGGACATACAAAAAGATGTAGCCTTTTGGTCGAGTCTTCTATCCTCCCACCAAGATCATTCTGCTGATCACTTTTCACACACAGATAAAACCAACAGATGGTTGGAAAATTTGTCTTTGATCCTGTTTTCAGTGGATTGTTCCAGCAACTCTGTTACTTTCACTTACAGATCATTTGAACCCACCCTTTTCCTCGCTGTAGACACACCATAACACAAAGACAGCAGGCAGACTGTGTTCATCTTCTTTCAGGTTAGAGTTCATTAGTGTATTTTTTTTTAAGATACCATCAGAGCCCAGTTCGATGAACTTACGTAGTAATAGGTGACTTAATGTGCACAATTTTCCACGTATGTCAATAAAAAATGCATTTTTTTTCACACGATCAGAGGCATTTTTGAAAAGATTAATATTGAAGTACAAAGCTATTTGACATTTCGTTATCATAGACTTACCTTTTCTTTTTGGGACAAAATGAAAATGCAAATTTCTTTTTCAATTTTTTTAAAAGATCTTTTTCTTTTTCAGTTTTCCCCTTTGGTAATGCAAATTATAATGAATTTTGACATATTTTCAACGACTTATTGTTCTCTGTTAATTCAAATTTGAAAATTAGAAATGCAATTTAAACTATCTTTAATTTGTGCATTTTTTTTGAACAATTAACCTGAACCTGAACCAAACTGGTTCAAAATACTCAGTTAGTTGAGTATTGTTAGTTGTGTAGTTAGTGACACAGCCAGAGCACAGTAAGCCAGGTGCCATTTTAAACTAAAATTCGGGCACACCTTAGACCTTTAAGGGATCACAATAAGTATTGCTATACATCTAATAGGGAACACATTTCTGCAGTCTTACCTTTTCTACTCATTAAAGTATCCACCTTTTTATTTATTGATGGCGATTTGCGTTTGATTTTTGTTTCATTCTGATCAGTGTGACTGAAGCTATACAGAGGAAGGACATTGTCTTTTTATCTCTAATAATCAGTGCAGTTAGGCTGTAAAATCTATTAGCACAAATGGAATTTATTATTGGTTTGGTTACCGGGTCTTGGGTTTTGCTTAATATAATGGCCACAAATTAATATAACCAAAATTTTCCATAATGTAATTTACTGACTTACTTTTTACTTTTATCTAAGAGCAGTTTTAGTCAAGAACTTTTACTGAGTAAAATATTATTCGAACACTCTTCTAGTACATACAAATATTGTTTATATACATGACATGAACAGTATTTCAGAAATAAATCTATCATGTGGTGTTCATAATGCGGTTTTGCATCAGGAGGGGTGTTCTTAACGGTAGTTTTACCCATTACAAATAACATGATGATACCACTGACAAAAACACAATACAGAGTTGTGTCAACTTGTAACTTGGGGTGATTTGACTGATCTCGAAACCAGTTATTGCAAGATATGAATCATGAGAGGAAGCAAACCCAGTTGCAGTCCCCGTTTTGGAATGAATATGCATTAATGAGCAGACAGAAAACAGGCCTGAAGGGCCCAACAAACTGCAGGCCTTGAACAACCTGCTGATTCTCTTGAGTGCATCATGCTTTGTAACCTGATCATAATTTACCTGTGTGGAAACGTCATCATTTAGGATCAGCTGCTGTAATCTTATTCCTGAATTGAATGTCACTAAATTTGACAATGGCTATCCCACTCCTGGTTGAGGTTGTACAATTACTGGCATCTCTAAAAGAACAAATAAAACATGCAACTTCACATAAATGCTACTTGAGTGGTCTTCTCAATGTGTGCAAAGTGTGTCGGGTGTGTGCATCTCTGTGAGTGTGTGGAATGAAGGAAGTGATTCATATCATGGGTTTCGACCAAGACAAGTTGAGACTGAAAGATCAGATAATACTTTACATTACTTAAAGGTCAACATCCACATTTATGATTATTTTTTTTTTCCAGACATCAGCTACATGGACCAACACCCGAAAATAGGTGATAATACAGCCTCCTGTGCTTTTCCCGCTTTTCATTTACTGGACGATGGATGATTTGCCATCAGTAAAGGGGTAGCACAGACATGATCATCAGCAGGAGTCATTCTGGAAAAAACACAAAGGGCTTGAATAGGATCTATAAACAAGATTAAAAAAAAAAAAAAAGTCATGTAATACTTGATTTACAGAAAAAATAGGACTGAAAATGAAATAAACCTTAATATATCATAAAAAAGATCCTCTACCATAAAATAATCCCCAGTTTGTTTGGGAACATTACAACAAAGCAGTGACATGCATTTACAGGCTGCTGCATGCCTTCCCTCTGATTAATTAAAAAGGGGGGTTAATTTCACAAATTATAAGACCAGCTGCAATTCTGTTGTAACAACTGCTTGTTAATTTTCTGATATTTTCATTCATCAAATCCACCAGTTTGCTGGGTGTTTTACTTTTCATTAGCACTATAATCTGCTCTCATGGTACTCTCTTCGTCAATTTGATAGGGGCCTCCCTCGATAATCCCTGAGCTGCACAAGTGAGCACTTGTTGGGAATGTTTCAGGCACTGCAGAAAGCACACATTTTTGCCTCAACCCTTGTAATCCCTAGGGATTTTTTTCCCCTGTTCAATATTTGATTTCATGTCTCATGTCGTTGCATGAGAGTGCAATAGCTTTTATGTGCAGTATTTTCTATTTTTTTATTGGTAGTTGAAGTAATTCTGTGGGGAGTGAATATGTCACACCTATACAGCATATAGAAAAAATAAAACAGTCAAAATATTGCTGAGCAATTTTATTTCCAAGACACCAGCAGCAATACACCATAACTAGTTCAATCCATGTGAACATTTTTATGCCACAGCCCTCTAAATATCCAGCACAGTATTCACAAGTAAAACATACTGCTCATCACATTAATATCTCACTTAGACTCTGTTGTCTAAAATATTAAGTAGCAGAGCATGTTTAAAGAAAAGATCAAACTGAAGTGTAGGAGCTGACATTGTGTGATCTCTGTTTGGGTTTTACCATGTGATGATGCGCCCTCTGCTTTAAGACAATCGTCTGAGTTGATACGAGAACTTAGTAAACAGACACGGTGAAAATGGAAGAAAAATGAATTAAAAGGTAGACAACGATTTTCCCCTAAGGGCATCATAATTTGCTGTGAGCTTTATGTTGGGGAATCACTTCAGTTTTGATAGTGTGACATAAAGTTTTTCTCCTGGACATTCTGTCTGGTCCAGATCTCTGTGTCCTTTAAGGACAAAGTCAGGGTGTAAGAGGCCCTGAGAAACCCCAGACTGGAGCAGCAGTTTGACTGCCGATACTGCCTCCATGCTTGGTGCATCGACTGAAATCAGAAAAAGCAGCATTATGAAGACAAGCAAAATGCTATCTAGACATCATAAAAACAAGAGCTCTTTCCTTGACATATCATGTGCTTTTATTATTGTCATAAAGCAAAAAGAAAACAATGAACTTACTGTTGAAGTTTCCCATGAAGGCAACCCCCAGTGAATCATGATTGTTGCCTTTGGCATGCGCTCCTGACACATCCCAGCCACGTCCCTCATACACTGTACCATCTGCTCCAATAAGAAAACTGAGATGTACAAACAGGAAGGTTGGTTTTTCTACAGAATTAAAAACGAGTTAAAACTTAGAAGAAAGATTACATCAATCAGTTCCCACTAATGTCCACACTTTGGTGACATGATACTTAAAAAACAGCACTCAAAAATGACTCCATGCCATACAGTTTGAGCATTTGAGCTTCTCACTTGTATCCGATGTCATCGAAGTTCCTTTCTGTCATATGTGACCTCTGAATGCTCAAATGAATGACAACTTTCTGGGCAGGGCCCTTCAGAGTGTCCACCTTCTTAGGGGGAACTGCTCCCCACTGCACCCGTGAAACAATGTTCACTGAAAAGCAAGTTAAAGATAATCACAGAGCATATTTCAAACTCTCCAAAACATAATTGAAAATATAATAGTTATTATATTTGCATTGTTGAGGCTGTTCATTGCCATACCTTTCTGGTCCATGGCTGAGTACATAGATGACTGAGGTCTTGATGAATAACCAGCAGCAGGCTGTGCATCAGCTTTATCAACAATGCAGACTTTGCAGGTGTGGTCATGGGAATTACACCTTCCCCATTGTTGATCCATGTGCGATTTTTCCAACTGGTCATGCTGGCTGTGTAACAGTTTAGAGTTGCCCAACAACGTTTGGAAAATACACGCTTGAAAAAGGAAGAAGTTGAATCAATGGTGTCATCATTCCTCAGTGACACAAAAAGTTTGACAGCTTACTTCCTACTGATTCGGGTTCAGAATGACTTCTAGAGGCATGAGAGTTTTAAAAGGAAATCCCTTTTGCATGTGTGTTGTTACCACAGGAGAAAACTATGAGTGTATACAATATGAAAACTGAAAAGGCCAATTATACTGGCAAAGGTGTGTCTGTTGATGTGGACAATTACAGTGTTTGTTATAGGTTTAGTTATTTCATTAAATACTCAGAGACTTTTGAAACAAATGAATCCTTTAATCCAACAAAACAATCAAAGTATCTGTCAAAAGACTTAATAGATTCTATTCATAGGATGGTGTCTGATAAAATGCATGTCATCAAAAATAATATTAGGGTAATTTCAGATATCAGCTGCAGCTAGGAATATGTCTGTGTGAACAGCAATATTGTAACAGTCACAGTGTCACTGGCTTTATTCTGTCCATCTATGTCCACAGTGAGGGGCCGTGCAGACATAGTAGAGTCTCATTGCGTCCTGTCAGGAGAAACAGAACAAAAGGTTTTAAATAGTATATCCTCTGCTTCAGTACAAGGTGAAAATGACATGTTGCTGATAACCAAAAGCTTTTAAAATTATTCACAAACAACATTACACTAAAGAACATACAAAATGTATTTCAAAGATGATTACCTCAGCTTTCATACTGTGAGACTGGAAGAATACTGCCTCCTTGTGTCCACATCTGAGAAGACACAACAATGACGGCAACTGTTACAAGCCACAGCCACTTTATGCAAATTTACCATCAGTCCAAAGGATTAATGTGTGTTTGAAAGGCACATATGGAGGTGCTCTGGCAGAATCCCCACTGAACAGTCTGCTCTCTGTCATTATTTATCACAAAGATTATAAAACATAAACAATAAAAAAAAAAATTACAGTGCATTGAAAAATTGCAATTTCACAAATTGACACCTTCAAATTGCTTCTTTTGTGCAGAACAAAAAAACCCAAAACAAAAACCCTCTCCACTTATCTTTTATAAATTTTATAAACATTTGCGAAAAAGAAGAGCAGCATTGTACATTCTGACTGACATAAATGATTATCAAAATAATTGACAACTAATTTTCTTACAATTGGCAGATTGCAAATGTGCTGCAAGTTGTTTTTCTGTACTTATGTGCAATGATAAACTGAACTGTAACCAAACAAAAACACATTAATTATTACACTTTTAATAAAGAAATAGGCATGTTCACAAGGAAGGAGAGGGGTAGATTTATGATAGTTAGTCTTACTTGGGACAGGGGTGATCCTCTGTCCTTGGTAGTGTTGGATCCTGAGATACATCAGCAATTATTTGTGTCAACTCACTAGAGAAAGACAGACGCAAGAGGCTGGATTACCAACAATTTTTCTTCATATGACACACATTGCATATAAAAATGTTCAGTGTAACATTTTACTGCTGTGGACATCACAGATGATTCCCAATACAAATACTTTATGTGTGATTACACAATATGCAGTTTTTAAAAAAATGTTTTGGACTAAATGTCCAGAATTAAAATCGAGGGATTCACTTCCTAACTTCTGGAAAATTCCAGTAAAGATAAGAGAGAGATGCATTTTGTTGCTCTAGCCAACGGTGATGTGACAGTCCTGTATATACATTTACATTACTACATCAAGGTGAGAAGTTAAAACAACTGGAGGTCAGCAAAAACAAGATTTCCTGAGGGGTGTACAATGAAGCAAGATAAATTAGTTAGAGAGATTGTTGCTGATGAGTCCAAAGCAAGAGATTTTAGCGTCATGAAGGTGTCTCTCTTTTAACTATAGATTGCCATGGTTACTGATAATGAACAGATAACTTGATTATGTTCAGAATTTAGGTTAACATCAGGTATTAAGTGTTCCAATTTTGCTAAATACTTTTTGATGATCTTCCTCTGTAAGATATACATTCTTAGCTGAGAATATATGTTATATACAAACTTACTTGGCTGAACATTAAAGTACAGAACATGTACATTAATGTCATCAAAAGATATTAGATAAGATAAGAAAAGAGAGGATCAAGTCCCTACTGACCCTGTATAGGACAAGCTGTGTATAGATAAAGGACGGACATTATCCATACACTAAATATATAAAGAAGACTCAAAGATTCCTATTTCTTACAGATAATATTTAGTCAATGAAAAATCATTTAATACTTATTTGGACAAAAACTAAATTGATTTACCTGCTTCATTATGTAATAGTGTCAGATATAAATTCACCCTTTTGTTTAAATATGCGGTATTAAGTTAAAAGTTTTTGAGCTCTATAATCTGCAGTTATAACATCCAAACTTAAAACTTCAGGTGAACATGAGTGCATGGATGGACATGGAAGAAATAAATGATGAATTTACACAATCAGCATCTTTCTAGGTTAAAAAAGGACATTTATAACCATGTTCATGATACTCATAGCCGCGGCCGACTTCCACCAAGAGAGCCAGGCTCTGTTGAACTTGGTTCAGCCCTCATAGGGTGTAAATCTACTCTTTCAACCAATGGAAACAACAGTCATTTATTTGCACAATGGTTCACGTACTTACTCAACCTCGTGAGTGATCTTGTTGACATAGATGCAGCTGTTGTCTGCCTCTTGCTGGTAGTCACAGTTTCTGCACTGTGAACAGGGCATTCACATCCAATTATTACATGCATGTAATGGACATTTCATTACACTGCATGTTTTTATTTCAGCTCTGTAGCAGTTACCAACAACACCGTTTCACAAGACGTATGTTTTACCCTATACACGGTCCTTAAATACATCAGGTGCAACCACCAGCATGTTTTGAGCAATTCCCTCATTATTACACTAATAACACTAGACATCTACTGACCTATACGAGCTCAAGTTTTACGACTATACCACCAGTAAAGATAATTTTCAGAACAGGAAACTTACCGCATAAAGCAAGATTCGGTTCTCCTTGTCTTCCTTCGGATATAACATGTTGTTACTGCAAAACAACGTAGGCGTGTTTAGTGACTCCCAGAGCTTTTCAAGTCTACTACAAAACAACACTTAATTTGACTGTAACGTGAGCTGTTTATCGGGGTTATGTATAGGTTAGGTTAGCATACTTAAACCGTTAGCTTCACGTTGGCGAGCAAGCTAGGTGCATTGTATGTGGCCGCAGACTCACCATTCCTGACAAAACCGGATGCCGACAAATCCTGGTTCGTACGTTCCAGTGTCTAAATCCATTGGAGAAAAAAAAACCTGATTGGTAAATAATATACTTTAACCAATAAAAATTTTGACGTTCTGTCAATTCTACTGCCGCTACTGCTTTCAAAACAGACTGCCTGCGCATGCGTGTAATCCCAACTATCTGACTGTCTGCGACAGCGCCTCTAGGTGTAGGAAGACCGAAAAACAACTTTGTGTTGATGCTGATTCACACAATTACTTTTGCTAGTCACAGCTTCTTCTTCTTGTGTTTCTTCTGTTGCTATTATTATTATCTTCTTATTTTTATTATTTCTTTCCACATTTTTCACTCATTGAAACTGCTCGCTTTGACCTTTCTGGTTCACATTTCTGCAACACTTTCAATTGTTTTATCTTAGCAATCGGCACGCATTAATGGTGGGAAATGTGTAATAATCGTATTTCTTTTCCCCGTTTTTATCTATGGTGCTGCTTTGACCCGTGACTTTAATGTTTAAGTCTTTTATGCAGCATAAGACATTACAGACAGTTTTACATCAGGAACATGCATTGTCATGAGGAAATGCAATTTTTCTAGTTACTCAATTTTTTTGTTTTAAAGTGTAGGTGCTATTGACACAGATCAATTTGATGTGAATTAATTAATAAAACACAAAAATACAGCACCACAACAACACAAAAATAGAATCAAAAATTGTGTATAGTAAGAAATTTTATTACATCCTACTGTATGTCTTCATCATCAGACACAATAGTACTAACAATTTTAATTAATATTTTGTGATAACTCCTCACTCATTATGATTAGTATGTGTGTTATAATGTTGACTCTATCACCCTAAATGAAACCCAACAAAGACAGTCTCATTATTTGCTATTGCGATTACCTCATGTCAACCGTGACCCCATAAATTAATCCAAACCTTTTCTCTTTCAGACAACAGCACTGTGCTGCTGATACTGGCCACTTGGCAGTTACTAGGAAGACTCGTGTAATATACCGAAGCCAAACTCTCTCTGTTCTTGAAAATGGCGCACTGTGCCTGTCCACGCACAGACATGTGCACAGAGAAGTGATACAGTCCCTCCAAAGGGAAAGTGAAAAGTCCTTAGTCAGGGTTGTAGGCATCTCCCTCACTGACCAGCATGTCCACCAGCTTCAGGACACCAGAATGGTATAGGGTGCTGTGAGCATGGTTCAGCTTGACAGTCCTGCAGTATTGAAAGCAGTTGGTGAGAATCCAGAGATTTGCTTTTCAGGTCTGTGTGTGAGTTGTTCTCCTCAGATACCTTACTTGGTGAGATGTCAGGAATGAGATCTTTTGCCTTTTTTGGTTCTTCTGGAGTGGGTTTTCCTGAAACAGTGACCGTTGTGAAATTCAGGATCAATACTTGTTACTATGGTTGCTTTGGGTCATCTAGAATAAGTATGGTCAATACACAAATCATAATCACAGTATGCCGGAACTCTATTACAGGGTCTGTTAAAACAATGCTTACTTTAATTTAGGAAAGCATCCTATTCTTAAATATTGATGCCACTTTTATTTTCTACATTTTTACACAAATCTATTTATTTTCATCACTTGGTCATTCTATCTTAATTATATTTTAAATTTGATTCTAAATTGTTGTGTCTTTTCACAATTTTTTGGAATATTTGTGAAACTTCTACTAGGTTTACAAAGCTTCCATATCCTACATAACTGAGAACACATAATTTCTGTTGGTACTAGGATACTCATACTCATTATGAGCCGGCTAACCAGCTAAATTTAGCAATTATCATTTTCAGTAAAAATGTCATTATATTATTTCACCACTATACTGACACAGTGTGTTGTCTTATTGCCACAGAGTTTTTTTTTTAACATGTGATTTCATAAGAAAGTTGCAATAACAATCAATTGCACTGTCTAGAATGACATTTCAGGTGTCACAGAGTACATTTTTTTTTCATAACATGTAAAACATACTGTGAAAATGAATTCAGATTGCATGCAAACTTACAAATAGGCTTACTTTGACATCAAGATTGACATTCATTAGAAGGTTAGTTTCAATTCTTTATTAACATTGACTGACTTGCGACAAATTTGCTGGTTGAAGAATGGATGCCATCTCACAGCAGTGTGTGACCAAGCTGGTGACCAGGAGGTGTCAGGCTGTTGTGGCTGTGTATGGTTCTTCCACATGCTACCGAGGAGCATGTTGGTTAAATGAATTGAATGAATAATTGTTAAATTGCCAATAGGTATTTTTTCTTCAGACTTTAATCATCCAATCCAATAAATAACATCAAACAAGAGTCAATAGCAGAACAAGTTGTGTGGCATTGGCAGAGAAGATTTGGCAAGTTATTCTTTGTTGCAACCACATACTCAACTATGCTGCTCATCCCACCAATGCATTTTCCTTATGCGGCACCATTAAAAGGGAAATGAACATGCTTTCCAACAGTATAAGATTTATTGCCAATAAGCGTTGTTAAAATAAAGAAAAGAATCTACCAAACAAAAATTTCCTTTCTCTTTGTGCTGTTTATAGGGACTGTGCCAAGTGAGAGGGAGGTACATAGAGGTATAATAATGGATCAAACTAGCAGTAGTGGAGGTTGTGAAGCAGCAAGGTGCCCTTCAAGTTGTAATAGCTCCTTCACTACCTTGCTCTATATAAAACCTACTGACTTAACCTACAGAAGGGATTTCATGCTGCTGTTAGCAGCACACTGTCTGTTTAGCAATAGTTGGAGCCTGTTATATGTCTATCCCCTCCCCACCCCTGAGCCCTTGATCCCTGAGCTAATTCCATGAATCGCCCAAATCTAAATCCACTGTTGAAGCAACTGCACACGTGGTTGTGAGCAGGCATGAGAGAGTTCATGGTACACAGAGAGACAAGATGGGCTGGAGGGAGAAGAGCTGGTGGTGAAAGGTGCAGAACTCTTTCTGTATCTTATGAGCAGATTATAGTTTGATGAGCAGCGGGGCTATGTGCAATCTTTCTACCCTTTTCATGATTCTTAAGAGTTGCACCCACAGCGCAGTGTGCCAACTCACCAGAGGGGACTGTCAAGCCTGGTTGACGTCACCCATCAAGCCTCTGTAATTGAAATAGACGCTAATCCTGCTCCTCTCCAAAGCCTGGCAGTGGGATGGGTTGGGACAGGGAGGGATATTGAGAGCAACATGAGGAAGAAAGTTGGATACGGAGGGAACATATGTAGGCTTCGGGCTCACAGAGAGACTCAACAACTAGCTAGGCTTGTGTGACAGGTGCTGTTCTAACTGAAGAAAACCAGGCACACATCCAGAATCCTGATCGTCTGCTTAACTTCTGGTATACTTGAAGGTTTGGGAGCCCCCCCCTTCCCCTCCCCACCTCCTCAATCCCAGCTTCGCCCTGGAGGCCAAAAGTCTCTCTGAGGGCTCTGCAGAGGGGGAATGCTGCAGGAACTGTTCACCTCCTCCTCCTGCACCCCCTCTTGTGTCACCTAGGCTTAGCGTGGGGGAGCCGAGCTCCAACACTCTGAAGCTGTGCCAAGATGGAGAGGACATCTGCCTGACTGAAACTGAAGGGTAAGGTATACTTATCGTTCACACTTCCCTTCATTTTCCCACCATAGAGTGATGCAGAAAGTTCAGTCTTGAGGTAGACAATGGAAAATGTGAAGCTTCTGTGGTGTGTGTAACAGCAGCTGAAGTTGGGCCCCAAGATTTTTAACATTAATGGGAAAACTAAAAATTCAAACCTTTGGAACAGATGATGGCCAAAAAACATTTCTGATTATAACTCTCACACAGGGAAAGAATAAACAGTTTTTTTTTAGATTATATGTTTGCTATGTATAAAACTAATAAGATAAGTAATGATTACTGGAAAGTTCTACAAAAAGTGTAGGACTATCAAATCTTCACTTAAAGCAAAAGCATTAATATATGTATTCCCATATATCACAGGAAAATAACAGAACATGTAGTTTACAAACGTTAGGGAACTGAGTAATAAGAAAACATGAACGTACACTCAGAGTTAATGCAACTGAGAAATGAGATGAAGACAAAATGAAAAATTAGATAAACATTTTAGGACATTTAAAGGAGCCGCTGCGTTCATGTTAAACAGTTTCATGTTATATTTGAATTGAAATATGTGGATGGCCATTCTGTAGAGGAACATAAAGAAAAAAGAAAAAAATATTATGGAACTAAAATAGTTTTAATTGTAAGACAAACAGGATCAGTTGTGTTTGAGTGGCCATCAACTCCAGGGTTGTTCACTTTGTGGTTTTGTAGTGATGAACAGGGTGGATGGATCCGGTTAAATGGTGCTGTCTGCGTAATTGGTCCAAGTGTACTTTAATTGTGGACACATGTTGGAGATGTGTAAAATAACTTTGTTAACACAGGAAGCCTTCATGGGATCTTAGAATTTCTCTAGCATTGTTTCCCCTTATTGCATCAGGTCATATCAGGCAAATTTAGCTACTAACTTATAAATTAACATTTTTTTCCCCGTTGATGGTTGACAGAACTGAAACATGCAGGTGTCCATAGAGAGTGTATATGAGAAGGATTACATGAGGTTAAGCTTCTTCATCATAATAGCAACTAAAAGTTTCCATCCCAGGTGGCTCACAAACAGCTTAGCGTGACGCAGTTGTTGGTGGCATAATATCAGAAATTTAATTGTTGGGCTGTGCAAATTTAGAAGTTGGTCAAAAATGATAGTGTCCCCCCGAAAGCTGATCCTATTAAGAGGAGAACAGACTGTCCTCATTTTGACAGTGGCGCAAACTAGCTTAGTGTTTCCTCATTTGTATTATTATACAAAGAACATAAGCATGCTGAGTAACACGGTCTGAAATTTGTCACACAGGCAGTTTGAAAGAAACGAAACTGCGAAAATATTTTTGGATCAATCTTGTGCAATGCTATATTTTTCAAACCATTTAAAAAACCTTAAATATCACTTTCGAAGCTGGTGAGCTGAACACAGTCAGCATGAACCTTACAATTTTCAACAAAGCCTCAGATTGTTTCTGCTTGTTGTACTTCACCAGAAGCTTGTTTAAAACCTCTCTAACTCCATCTCTCATAGCTGACATTTTTTGCCTTCTTTCAAGTAGGAAACTGTATTTCTTAGGCTAAATATTTGTATCTAGCTAGGATTTTTGTGAGGCTGCACTTCAGCACATGTGGTACTATGATATACTAGAGCATCTCACAAAATTAACATATATGATATTGAACGTTTAATTTATTCTACACTCATTACACATAAATTAAAATGTTTCAAGCTCAACAGACAAAACAGACAATTTCTTTCACTGTAACTGTATAAGCCATAATAAGAAAATTAAAATCAAAAAAGCCTTGGAATATTTCATTTTACATGCAATGAATACAAAATATGTTCTGTATGTTATATTTGACTTGAATTAAATTATAAAAAAAGTACTTTTCCGCAGTGATCTACTTTTTTTTTTAGATGCTTAAATGCTAATGTTAGGGTGCAGATGATTGATGATGTTTAGGAAATGTAAAGTTCACTATGTTTGCATTTTTAGTGCGTTAGGATGCTCAAATCTCACTAAGTATTTGTCCATCCATCTTCTACTGCTTATCTTGTTGAGGGTCATGGGGGGGGGCACAAGCCTGTCTCAGCATCTTTGGGCGAAGGCGGGGGACATATAGAGAAAAAAAACCATCCACACATACCTATGGACAATTTAGAGTGACCAATTAACCTAACCTCCAGTTTGCATGTTTCTGGACTGTGGGAGGAAGTCGAAGTACCCGGAGAGAATCCACGCAGACACAGGGAGAACATGCAAACTCCACACAGAAATGCCCTGGGAATCGAACCCAGGACCTTCTTGCTGTGAGGCGACATTGCTAACCACTGCGAAGATGCTAACATTTTAGCTTTTAACATTTATCTATCTATCATCATCATTGCTTGCTCTTTAGTATTCAATATGGATTAGCAAATGTTAGCATCCTAATGTTTGCTAATCCATATTGAATACTAAAGAGCAAGCGATGATGATGATAGATGGATAAATGTTAAGAGCTCACCCAAGATATTTGATTTTATATGCTAAAAACCATAAAATGTTTTTTTTTTCATTGAGTTCTCACCCTTTTGAGGCACATTTATTTATTTTTTTTACCGAGGACTACCTTACCTGCCAAAAAAATAAATAAATAACGTTACATGACCAAAAAACAAAACAACTACAGGACTTGACACGGCTCAGCATCATTTTCTGTAATTACAAATCCAAATTTAGTGCAGTTGCTGTAAACACTGTTGGGAAATGGTTGTAGGCTGTGTGTTCACTTTGCCTTTTTGTGCCATTTAAGGAAGTTAACTTAGGTGTGGCCCCATTGTGGCAGAACACATGTATCAGAAAGTTTTCAAAATGTCATGTTTTAATTTAACATGTTTTTTCTGTCCATTCTTAACTACATTTAGATCAAAATTTCTTTACAAATCTCAATGATACTGACTGTCCCATGTCCTGTGTCCTGTGTCCTGTCCTGTGGCAGAAGCCCAGAATCAAAGTGGTCGATGCATGTTAAAAGTGTGTAAGGATGCAGTTTGGACCTATAAATAGATTGTATTTCTGGATTTTTATTTGAAATACTTTTCCAAAGAAGCTATTTGTTGTCCTTTTTTTCATAATTTCATTAGAAGCAAAATAATACCTCCCTTTGTCTCATTTACACGTTTGCTGATAAAATACTTTTGCGATTGTTATTTTTATTTTCTTTTAACTTAGGCCTGATTTCATGTTTATTAGCGCTTCAACATCTGCCATACCTGATTAACATCTACATATTCTATATCAAAATATCAAATTTCCAGGAAGAAAAACAAGTGTGTGATAGTTTCATTTACAACATCTTCTCATTTTGACATAACACATTCGGTGTTGCTGTTAGCAAATACCAAAAAGCACCCAACACAGCATCTAAACAGAGAAGACTAAGATTACATCTGAAATTGAAATTGAAATTTCCGTAAAGAGGAAGCAAGGTTCAACAGATAGTCTCATAATGCCATGACACCCAATTAACAACAAATTATGAATTGTACCTACGAGAGAAGATTGACACTGAGACAGTGAGAAAAAAGGGGGAAGATGCGGGACAGAGGGATAAAAAGAGGATTCGGACAGATTCTCAGTCCTTAATCCTTTCTAAGGTTTTCTGTAGACCATAAACAGATTGACGAGGGATGTGGACACAGACTCATGCACATAAGGGAAACCAGTGACCACTCTAGAGACACTGTAGAGCCATGTAGAGACTGCAACAGGTCACCCAACCTCTGCTGTTTTTCACACTAAAAAGTACATATATTGCCTATTGCACTATTTCTCCTAATGCTGTGCCATCAGATTATGAGTGTGTGTGAATGATTATCGCTCATGATGAATAGGTGGCACCCTGCGAGGTAGTCTCTACCACCAGCATATGAATGTGTGCGTGAATGGACGAATGCAAAAACTGTAGTGTAAAAGCGCTTTGAGTTGTAAAAAATGACAAGCGCTATATGAATACAGGACATTTACCATTAACCATTACATACTGTTTTCGGAAGCTTCTGGCTCACAGCCTTTTGTAAGAAGAGAAAGCCAAAATGGCATAACTGTTCTGTCAGACCCTCAGAAACAAATAAATAAAATGAGTGCCAGATGACATAATCCAAACCCTAGTTGAGTTCTGCACTAATCTCAGCGCATTTCAATGTGTGTGTGTGTTGGAGAATCGCACAGTTGCACACAGTCACATAATTCCCACAGTTAGACCTCTGGCAAATCAGATGAAGGACAGAAAAACTGTTACCAAAAGCCTCTGATGCCAGACACTCGTGTAATTCAGAGACATGGGGCATGAAGGGGCCAGACGTGTGATTTCACAGAAAACTGAATGAAGTGATTTCATCCAACGACACTAAATGCCCAACACTGGATAATTTATTATAAGTCAGATGGACATATCAGAGGGAGAGTGACATCTTACTAGTTAGATATCATGCCAGTCACTGTCTAATGCTGATGGCTGTTGCGCATGTGCAAATGCCTTTTGTTGTAGTAGACGGTCAAATGATCAGGATGTGCTGATCTAAATAGGCCTTAACTTGACTTTAAGCAGAATGTCGAAAGTCTAAAGTTAAAATGATCATGAAAACCTGGCTTTTCTGAGTTCAATTAAAAATGCTTTTGATTCTTACCAGGTTTCTATAGAACAGGTGAGGGCTGTAAAAACGAGCTCATTTTGGCTTTGCTTTCTCTGCAGAAAGATGGACAACATGAGTGGTCAAGATCTAAATTACGAGGACATGCAAAGAAAGGACCAGAGATTGCCATTCCAGGTATGTTCTGTCACCGGGCAGGCTGTCAGGGTCATGTGCCACAAACCCTGGGCACAGAGAGTTTGGACCTGAATACAGATGCTGCAGGCAGATCAACAAATCAGCTAAACAGTGACATTTGGAGCATAAAGAACAAGGGGATGAGGTGTTATCCTTGGTAAATGAAACAGAACAGGAAAAAGAAACTTCAATAATTAACATAAATAACAACGTAAGTGTTGCAGGTCAATTTAACCTAATTGATCTCATCAAGAAACTGTAATAGCCGTAGATAAAGAGTCAATTTCATCTTACATTTGTTATTTTAAAAACAGGTTTTTCATCAAAACAACAGTGACACAAGTGCTGTTAAAAACAACGATTGTAAACCAGGAGACGCATTATGTTTGTACATAATCCATCATCCAGATGCTGCGTAGGTGTCTGTGTGACTTTGACAGAGAGAGAGAGAGAGAGAGAGAGAGAGAGAGAGAACTCATATTGTCTAATCTGTAGGATTAGTGGTCTAAACTGGACCATACACTTGATTTCAAAGCTGTTAAAACTTATGCAGGTATATATCTTTCTACCATTACTAAAGAATTTTCTCTAAATAAACTCACTTCCAATATGACTTTTCTGCTCAATTGTTAGACAGCTCTCCCCCACTTTCTTTCCTCTAGATCTTCCCAGACCCTGTTGAGGTTGTCCTGAGCCCAGATACCACCAGATTGGACCATGACCGTGAGAAGGAACGCCTGCCCTCCATTGTTGTGGAGCCCACAGAGCTGAGCGAGGTGGAGAGCGGAGAGCTGCGCTGGCCTCCAGAAAACATAGACATGGAGGAAGATGAGGAGGACCTGTTCCTGGAGCAGTGCATCCCTCCTGCCAACATTGCAGACTGGGGAGAAGAGGAAGAGGAAGAGGAGACATCGGTTGTACTGACTCAGCAGCCAGGCTTGACGTTGATAGGTATATTAGACACATAATGTTCTGCTATCTTTACTCCTCCTACTACGATTCAAAAATGCTTCAAAACCTCAAATTAGCCCGTGTAACAGACCAGTAAACATTTATTTTTTAATTCATGCCCCATTTAGAGCTACATTTTAAATGGAAAAACAAACTCAGCAAGATCTGCAGTGGGATGTCACGAAGAGTCATCATTTTTATGTCACTGTGCTGCTCTAATTTTGCAATGCGTGTGTGGTTTTGACCAATACCCAAACTTACATTGCACAACTACCAGTAAACAAATAAGTATGTCAGTAGCTCATACCCTATTTCTCAGTGGAAAATTGTGGTACATACAAACACACTATATGTAGAATTATAACCTTATGATCACGTGAATAATAGTCAGGCTATCGCTATCGCCAAGAAAAATGTTTCCAACATGTAAGAAATGTTAGCATATTGCCAAGTTTGTGTAAAGCAAATGAAATAGCAAAAACTGAAGAATATATACCAAATCAAATCAAATCAAATCAAATCAAATCAAATTTTATTTGTATAGCCCAAAATCACAATTTACACATTATCTCACTGGGCTTTGACAAACTGTACAGATGTGACATCCTCTGCCCTTAGACCCTCGAACCGGGTGAGGAAAAACTTAAAAAACCCTAAACGGGGAAAATAAGAAACCTCAGGAAGAGCCACAGAGGAGGGATCCTCCTTCTTAGGACGGACAGACGTGCAATAAACGTCACTTGTACAGAACACAAAAACATGATAACAACAGTTCATTTAGAATGCATAAAACATCCATGAGTCACAGAGTCTGTGGATTCTATGAGTCCGGATGTATGGAAAGTCTAGTGATCCAGACGCAGGTGGACTCTGTTGGTCCAGGAGTCATTGTACTCCATGTAGGAAGATCTGGGTGTTGCTGAGTCCAAGAGTATGTAGAATCTGTAAATCCAGGGATATGTGAAGTGTAGTGGTCCAGAAGCAGGTGTAGTCTATTGATCCAGAAGCCATTGTGATCTGTAGTACCCGATTTGCACTTGGAAATCCAGCCTAGGATCCAAGTCACAGGATCCAAGTCACAGGATCTCATTTCCTAATGTGGCCAGGGGGCATCAGGCAGGACCACAGCAGCACCTCCCACCGCGACCTAGAAAAACCTGCAGGATGGTAAAGCACAACGACTCCGGGGAAGAAGTAAAGTTAGTGTAAGGATATGGACATTTACAGGAGCAGAGAAGGAGTCGGAGTCAGAGGGGGGAGAGAAGAAAGCTCAGTGAATCATGGAGTGTTCCCCCAGCAACCTAAGCCTATAGCAGCATAACTAAGGGCTAGATAGGCCAGCCTTAACTATAAGCTTTATCAAAAAGGAAGGTTTTAAGCCTACTCTTAAAATCAGAGAGTGTGTCTGCCTCCCGTACCAAGACTGGAAGATAGTTCCACAGGAGAGGAGCTTGATAGCTGAAAGCTCTGCCTCCCATTCTACTTTTGGAAATTCTTGGGATCACCAATAACCCTGCATCCTGGGAGCGTAAGGTTCTGGATGGGCGATAGGGTACTATGAGCTGTTCAAGATAAGATGGTGACTGACCATGAATAGCTTTGTAGGTGAGAACAAGGATTTTAAATTCTATTCTAAATTTAGCGGGGAGCCAGTGCAGAGAAGCCAGTATGGGGGAAATATGGTCTCTGATATTAGTTCTAGTCAGTACACGCGCTGCTGCATTTTGGATTAACTGAAGAGTTTTTAAAATTTTGTTAGGGCAACCTGAAAATAAAGAATTACAGTAGTCCAGCCTGGAAGTAACAAACGCATGAACTAGTTTTTCTGCATCTTGTTGAGACAGGATGTGCCGGATTTTAGCAATGTTACGGAGGTGAAAGAAGGCGGTCCTTGAAATCTGTTTAACATGTGATTTAAAAGACAGCTCCTGGTCAAAGATAACACCCAGGTTTCTGACAGTGGTGCTGGAGGCCAAGGCAATGCCATCCAGATTAACTATGTTGCTGGATAATGAGTCTCTAATGTGTTTGGGGCCCAGCACAATGACTTCAGTTTTGTCAGAGTTTAACATTAAAAAGTTATGAAACATCCAGTTTTTAATGTCCTTAAGACATGACTGTAGATTAGCTAACTGATGGGTTTCATCTGGCTTCATTGATAAGTATAGTTGTGTGTCATCTGCATAACAGTGAAAATGTATGGAGTGCTTTCTAATAATTTTACCTACAGGAAGCATATATAGAGTAAATAGTAATGGTCCAAGCACAGAACCTTGTGGGACTCCATGACTAACCTTGTCATATCTTGATGATTCATCATTAACATGAACAAAATTATATCTATCAGATAGGTAGGACTTAAACCATCTTAGAGCAGATCCTTTAATGCCAATTTGGTGTTCCATCCTCTGTAGTAAGATGTGATGATCGATAGTGTCAAAAGCTGCACTAAGATCTAATAAGACTAGTATAGAGATAAGTCCCGCATCAGATGCAGTGAGGAGGTCATTTGTAACTTTTACCAATGCCGTTTCTGTGCTGTGATGCTTTCTAAAACCTGACTGAAACTCTTCAAATAGACTATTATACTGAAGAAAGCCACATAGTTGTTTCGCTACTGCTTTCTCTAGAATCTTTGAAAGAAAGGGGAGGTTGGATATTGGTCTATAGTTGGCTAAAACTTCTGGGTCTAGGGTAGGTTTTTTTAGGAGCGGTTTAATTACAGCTACTTTAAATGACTGGGGCACATAACCTGTTACAAGGGATAGATTGATAATGTTTAGTAGTGGATTTCTAATTAGGGGTAAAACCTCTTTGAGCAACCTAGTAGGTATGGGGTCTAGTATACAGGTTGATGATTTAGATGAAGATAATGTTGTCGTTAGTTCCTTAAGGTCAATTGGATGGAAGCTTTCCAAACACACATCAGGACTAATAACAGCCTCTATAATTCCTGTTGCTGAACTGGAATCTGTGGAGTGTAGGATATTTTCTCTGATAAGTCTAATTTTATTATTGAAGAAGTTCATAAAATCATTACAGGTGAGGGCTCTAGGAATGCATGGTTCAATAGAATGATGGCTCTCAGTCAGCCTGGCTACAGTGCTGAAAAGGATCCTGGGCTTATTCTTGTTTTCTTCTATCAACGCTGAATAGTAGTCTTTTCTTGCTCGGCGAAGGGCCTTCCTGTATACTTTAAGGCTATCCTGCCAGGCCATGTGTGGCTCTTCCAGTTTAGTGGAACGCCATTTCTTTTCAAGTTTATGAGTTTTCTGTTTTAACTTGCGAGTGTTAAGATTATACCACGGAGCTAGTCTCTTTACTGGTTTTGTTTTCTTTTTAACTGGGGCAATGGAATCGAGTGAAGCACGTAGAGAGCCGGCAGTGAAATCGGCAAGGTGATCAAGCTGGGAGGGGCTAAATTTAAGATATGACTCCTCTGTTATTTTGGGATATGGCACTGAAATTAATGCAGAGGGAATAATTTCTTTAAAATTTTCAACAGTGTCCTCAGATATGCATCTGCTATAATAACTAGTGACTCTTGGTTTATAGTTGATGAGCAGAAATTCAAATGTTAGAAGATAATGATCTGATAAAAGCAGATTTTGCGCAGAGACATTTAAATGCTCAATTTCAATGCCATATGTCAGAACAAGATCAAGGGTGTGATTAAAAGTGTGTGTTGATTCTTGTACACACTGACAGAAGCCGAATGAATCTAATAGTGAGAGAAATGCCGTACCAAGGCTGTCGTTTTCAATGTCTACATGGATATTAAAGTCACCTACAATAATAACTTTATCTGTTTTGAGGACCAGAGCTGAGAGAAACTCTTGTCTCTTGGTATTTCCGTATTTGGATGCTGCACTTGACCAACTTATTGCAGAATTTCTAAATTTGCAATTTTGTCTTTGTCAATTTTGTAAACATTACCCTTACGTAAAAATATATTGGTTTGAATACCTAGAACTGAAAAAAAACCTGGAATGACATTTAGATCACATCCTCATTCATACTCGTGCCTATTTGATAATAAAAGTTGGAGAAATTACACAAGATGCATTTATTTGTATTTTTATCGTTTTTTTCTGCTAAAACCACATGTCATGTGAAATTACATTATCATATACAAGCCAATTTCTTCCAATAATGTCGTGGTATCCAGTATCCTGTTGTAAATTAATCTTCAATGTTCAGTGGAGTTCAGCAGAGTTTAGCGGAGCTACGACCGTTGCTGTAGTTATCTAACAATCCAGATGCATTCACATTAAGTTGCGCCTTCTATCATGTAATTGGCTCATTCCCACTTCAATAGGAAATATGTTATGCCACAGCAGTTAGATACCCTCCAATGTCCATTTCAGATGGACTTGAATAAAGTTTTTGTTCCTGCAGACCTCCAGTCAGATGCATTCAGAGATGACACCCCCACACTTCCACCAAGTGGTGCTCCGGCCATCAACTGATTTAACCTCTGTGAACGCTGCATCCCTGATGACCCTGTTAGGACACATCCTGACGTGAAGTATCGCAATAACTGTGACAAAATCAAGCAACCAAGAGTTTGACATCGACAGTCGCTGCAAAGTGCGAACTGTAAATGAACTGTGATTAACAGATAAGATAAGTATCCAAAAGCAGTGTGTCCATAACGCTGATGTACAGCTTCATGCCGCCTGCAAGAAGAGCCACGCTCAGACATAGCTGCACACATGGGAACCTGAACGGGGATGCAAAGACACAAACACAAAATTCAGCTTGCTGACAGAGTTTTTAAAGGAATTTGAGCAACATTGTGTGTTTGCTTTTGACATGTTAACATTTAGGAAAACTTTTGCTGACGTTGTGACTCTGTGTTTCGTTTCCCTTGTTTCCTAATTTTGTAGGGCTTTTCATTTGGCTTAAAATAGAACATCCTGCCACAGCAGCAAGCATCATTTAGCTCCTGTTTGTTCACTTTTTATGTTAAACATCTTTCTCAACGATCACCAGTTTGACCCCACATGTGTATTATGAGGATTTTTAGCTTGTTCAGTAGGAACAGCGTTTATTAAAGGTGTTGGCTGATCGACTGGCTGTTTCGGTCTGTCCTGACTCTGTGGAGAATTATAAAATGTGATCTTATTAAAAGTTATTTCACTGACCACATTCAGCAATTCTAAAGCACAAATGTCACAAGTATGTCTCATTATGTATCATATGAGTGACTAATACTGTGACCAAAGTTGAACGTGTGTAAATTGTAATATTTCACACGTTCAACTTTGGTCACAGTATTAGTCAAAATATTGTGTGTGAAATATTACAATTTACACACGGTTTTGCTAAAACACCACCCACCTTTTTATCTATCAGACAGGACTGGACAGTCAGTTGAACAAAGAAGAACACATTTTTGTGGCAGTAGATGTAGGCATTATTGAGTACTGTAGTTGAGTAGGCTTAATTATACTCTAATTTATGTGTAGGCTGATTTGTGAATAACATGTATATATTGAAGAGTTAGTGTGTTAATGTAAAATGATTATAATTTGACAATAAAGTATTTTGTCCCACTTATACATGAAATAATTTGAGTGCTGAGGGTTCAAGTTTAGGAACTGCTACCTTATCCACCTCTTATATAGATTATTGTTGTTCTTAAATCTAAACTGCAACATGACCTTGAGCACTTGGAGAGGGAGGTTGTTTAAATTTCAGTTTTTATTAATTTAGTCACATATTAATTTACCAAACTTAACTAAAATGTAATCCAATTAATCAAAAATAAAGCAAAAGGGAAGAATAAAAATGAAAAAAAACAAACAAAACCAAATTAAATAAAAACAAACAGCCTGTGGGAGAACTTGGTTATTTCAAAAAAGGTACATTTCCAGTAGCTGTCTTACACTGCCTTTGTAAGCTGGGTCAGAGCTGCAAAGGGAAAAGGGAAAACTGAAAAAGGAAGAATAAAAGGCTCTGTGTACTGAGAGATAGTAACAAAAAAGATAAGGAGACAAACAACTGTAAACAAGTTAAAATTAAATGCAAAAATTATAGCCTGCTTGTAAAATGGAATAGGATGGGTATTACACCACTGACTTTATGTTGCAAATAAAGTTTATATGATAAAAATGTCATGTGATAAATAATTTCCTGTTATAAAGTATGTTGAGAGTAATGTTCATGATATTTTCAAAATCAGACATGAGATGACAGAGGTATGATGAGTTTTGTTGAAGAATGTTTTCATTTTCTCATTTTCTCTTGTAAAATGTAAAATATTTTCTGTATTCCTGGGTGTGTGGAAGCAACAACATCTCTGAAACCGTAGGTTCACACATCAGCAATATCAGCAATGTTACTTTTAAGTTTTAAATATTGTTAGTAGTCTATTTTATGACCACAGTTTACTTTTTTGATGATGATGTTTTAATGAGGGAAAAAAAAATCACCATATGTGAAAACTGTAAATATACTCTACTTAGGTTCTAGTTTTGTGATTTTTCTGTTCCTACAGTTGTGATATACAAGTATCACAAATAATACCGTGGTATACACATTGTGGGTAAGGCAGACCAGTGAAACTTTGACAGTGAGGACAAAATGACAATATCATGAAAGGATCATTCATATTAATTCATTCGTATAATATTGATGAGTACCTAATAATAAATTTTATATTTGTCACAGTTAATCAGCAACCACTTTCATTCAGACACCCATGAGATAATCATTGCATATAATGATTCATTTATCTAGAATGTCTCTTCTCTAGTAAATTATCTTTATTACAGTCCTACAGCGACTAAAAAAGTGTGTTAATGCTTCATCAATTGTAAGTGAGTCATCTTTTCTTAATACAACGATAATTAACTAATCATTAGCTACATTTTGATGACTTACTCCCTCCTCATCCATCATAAAGTTCCCTTCCTTATTGGGAAGATTAAGCATAAATATTTGTGCTACATGATGAAATGATCATAATGATAGCCTATGTTTGATGTTGTTTTGAATTTTTATGTTGTCTTCCAACTACAGCTTGAAACAACCATGAATTACTCTGAGGAATATGATTTTAATGCCAGCATTTTTAACATGGATGATGATTTTCTCCCGGAGATTCAACCCATCCAGATAGTGGCTTTGGCATTCTACGGCCTTGTGGTCCTGCTGGGTGTCCCTGGAAATGCTGTGGTGATTTGGGTGACGGGCTTCTGCATGCCCCGTTCTGTTACGTCCCTCTGGTTCCTCAACCTCGCAGTGGCTGACCTTCTGTGCTGCCTGTCTGTCCCTCTGCTCATGGTCCCTGTGGCCCAAGATGACCACTGGCACTTTGGCCCTGTGGCCTGCCCACTGGTCAAAGGCTTGTTTTACCTGCTAATGTACTGCAGTGTCTTGCAACTGGTTTTGATCAGCCTGGATCGCTGGATGCTGGTCAGCAAACCTGTTTGGTGTCAAAACAAAAGACGAACTAGGCCGGCTGTCTTTGTGTGTGCTGGTGTCTGGTGCCTGGCAGTGATAGGGAGCATCCCACAGTTCATCTACACCAAGGAGATGGAAGTTGGTACAGACAAGAGAGAGTGCCAGACAGTGATCACTAGCCAGCTGACTGCCTGGCTCTTGACCTCCTATCGTTTCCTGGTGGGCTTCTTCATCCCTTTCATGGTGATAGTGGTCTGTCATGTTGCAGTGTACAGGAGAGCAGAGAGTGGTCAGACCCGCTCCAAGAAAACACTGAGAGTCATCGCTGCTGTGGTGCTGAGCTTCTTCCTGTGCTGGCTCCCACTGCACATTGTGGACTTCCTCTTATTAGTTACCAAACGTAGTTCCAGTCACAGCCCCAGAATTTACCTGGCACAAATTTTAATTGTCTGCCTGGCATATTTCAACAGTTGCCTCAACCCATTGCT
>KV751336.1:1743131-1754238 GCA_001698575.1 Mola mola
TTCATCAGCGAGGATCCCATGACCAGAGTGAGCATCTCTAATAACGACACCAAGAGCACAAGCAATGAAAAGGAGACGACCAAAATTTGAACTACGCTGAATAACTGCACTAAAACAACACACAATAACCACTGGGGTTCACCAAAAACAGTGTAAAGTCTACTGTGGTTTGTCACCCTCATGTCACTGGCTCGGTGTGCATGATATAGTGTTGTAAACACAACACAAAACACAACTGTTTCTATGAGAGCTTTTGTGGGAATTATTGTTGCTGGGGCAGTGTAGCTAGGACTGAGTCATAGTTGCAAATCAGTAGCTATTAGCCAATCTGCAATATTTCGTGTGAGCAATCATGCGTCCTGCAACAATATGTATAACACTTCTTTTTCTGTTTTCTGATTTAACACCATAGATGAGCTGTGCTTTGGTTATTAATAGTAATTTAGACATCTCTGAATTATACACACAACTCAAACTTGTTGTTCATACACCAAAATTACATTGCAATTATTTTACATTATTAACAATTCATGAGATCGTATAAGACCTACTCTCTCATTTCACAGTATTACTGAGTACTATGCAGGAACCATATGAGGGCGCTACACTCTAACTCTATGACACTAATAATGGACCTAGTGCACTCAAATGATGCGACACAAATCTCACTACTTTAGTGTCACGAGCCCAAGAGCCGATAAAGTAGATTACAGAACAGACTGAAATACTAGAAAATGTTTATTTTTTTCTCAGCTACATGCTATAAATTTTGTGCAATGCATGCTAGTGCATTGCTAGATTGCTGATGTTATTGATCTCACTCCCATGGCATTTGTAATATGCCATGGGAGTGAGATCATTTAATGACCTTTGAATTCATCAGTCAACTGCATTTCTCTAGAATCACTTGTGTGCACTTCAAAGAGTAAACAAAACAATAAAAATGTGGTGAAATTTATGAGGAAAAAAAAGCCTTTATTTTCAAACTACATTTATTCCAAACAAGGCCACGTGACTGTATATACAAAACATTCATACAATATTTACAAGCGTGTTTAAGCGTGTCTTACTGAATCAGTACAGTCACACATACAATATGTGCATGCATGTATGTACACTGGTCCCTTACTCTGGCCTCAACTAAATCCTGACTCACAGACATCTGTGTATGCTATTGGAGGCTGATGCAGCTGGTAGAAGAAGAAAGGTAATTCACTTCAGCGTGAATCCAGAGTTTACAAAGAGGCAGAGCTGAACGTGATGAAGATCACATTTCCTGCTATGACATCCATAATCAGCCCTTGAGAAGACCAAATGTAAACTCCTGATCAAATTACAGATTTTGGTGGTTAAGATGGTGGTTGAATGCAGAGCCAACCTGTGCTCTAAAACATGAAGTCTTATTACACACTAAAGTTAAATCATGCTTGATTTTAGGGGTATAGGTCTGATTTCTAAATATTATAATACTTGAGTTTCCAATCATTTCCTTGTAACGCTGACATTTTTTAATGAATTTTTGGAAAATGATGACATTGCTTAATTGGTTCAATCCAGTGTTTTAAAATTTTGAATCTGTCAGGCATAAAACATTACATTCCAGAGCTTTGGTGCAGAGAAAGACCTAAATCTGAACAATACCCTGAAAAGGCATTAACATTTGGATTAGTTTATCAAATTAATCATATCTGTAATGAATTAAATACTGGCAGCATATTCAGATAACCAGAATTACCAGTCAGAGCAGGGTAATGTTTATTAGTGTTGCAGTTGTCAACTACTGGATAAATTCTGCCAGATGTTATTCATCTGAGATAATCTGCTATGACGGATGATCTCTAGCAGATCTTGCATCGATAGCGTTAATGTTAATGTCTCTCACTAAGAGCATACAGTAATTAGAGGTAGGTCGAGAATCAGAACCAGATTGATAAGTTAACGTGTGACATAAAGAAGCAGTCATAATCGTTCTCTGAGAATGGCTTTGACACAGAAGTAACGGGTGTGTATTTCACTGTTCCCTCAAACAGTAGTCATGACTTTGAGGGACCCTGAGCGGAATCTGAGGATCTTCTTCTTTAGAGCGTGGGAGGCTTTGATCTTGACAAAGGCTTTTGGTTGAGTCCCAGCATTGGCAGTGGTCTGAGGTGAAGGGGAGGATGAGGAGGAGGTAGAGGCGAGGCGTGGTGGCAGTTGCTGAGGCCACACCAGGCCCCCACTCTCATCAGAGTCGCTCGACAGTGAGCTGGAGGCTGGGGAATACACCTCACTCATGCTGGACTCAGACTCTGCGGGGGCAGCACCAGCATAGCCCTCTTCCTCCTGACAGAGAGGTGCTCTCTCCTGAGAGTCTGGGTGCTGGTGCTGGGCGTACTGCTGACGGTTGTAGCTCTGGGGTTGGGAATGGCAATAAGAATGTCCATGGCGAGCTTTTCGGGGTTGTCGTCTATGTGCCTGTCCTGCATGGGTCTCCCCCTCATCCTGGCTGAGCTCAAGGTTGGAGCACCAACGCCGACTTCCATTGTGGCTGCTATTGGCCAGTCGCAATCCAGTGACTTGACTGTGGTTTTGACCAGGATCCCCTCGCCCCTGGTGCCTCTCTGTGGTGCTGTACCTGCGTTCAGGTAGCACTCGCTGGCCCAAGAGACTATTTTCAGACTGGGATCGACTGGTTTTACTGCTGGATTTCTTGGCTCTCTGACGCTCATTGTGGTTCCTCTTTGAAATTCTGGACTTTGAGTTTGCTTGGTCTGGAGAAGTTGGAGTTCGGATGGGCTTAGAATGTTCTGGGTTGTAGTGTCTGGGGGAGCGCACAGGGGCATGGCAGCCTTGTCCAGGGATAAAATGAGCACTTACTAAATTGTGTTTGTGATGAATAGATTGGGGTTGTGGATGTGAGTAGTTCTGGGGGGATGGGGGTTCACGACAAGGGTCAAGAGCCCCAACACCACAGTTGGGGTCCAGGGAGGGCAGAGGCGATGATAGCCTCTCGGTCATTGAGTGTGGTCTGGGCTGGGGGCAGGCTAGAGCCAGATAACAGTCCTCTTCCAAAGATGGGGCCTCTCCTCCACAGGCCTTCCCCTCCAACAGGTCACAACTCCATCCCTGGTTCTTAGGGTTTGCTGAAAGGTCAGCTTGGGGCTGGAGCATGGGTTCAGGAAGGCGTTGCTCTGTGGACAAACAAGGAGTTCTCCTGTGTCCTGTGGCAGTGCAGTATGGAGGGTCGGGGGTCAGTGTGGTGCGAGGCTGACATGGACGTGGTGCAAGAGTATAGCGCTGGATAACACCTAGGATATAACTTTCTACTCTCATGGCCAGCTGGTAGTCCTCCTCAGTGATCTGAACCTCTGCAGGCTGCTGCTGCCAGACTTGGTCCCACTGCCAGGAGTTCATTGCTGTGCCCTCCTCGGCGATGCCCTCCAGAGGTGGATAGGGGGCAGAGAAAGAGCGGGGTAAGGTGGTGTATGGGAAAGGCACATCCCATTCCCTATTAAGTGGGTCACCTAATAAGAATAAACAATACAGCATTAAGCCAAAATGCAGAGGCATTATTGCAGTACTCTGAACCAAGGTATCTATAAATACAATCTTGTATTTTCTGGGACATTTACAAAAAATAAACCGCAAACTTCCTTCCTGAACCCAAAGTTATGATGCCAGAACAGTAACAGAGCATTATGAAATTGAAAACAAAACCTGAATAAGAAAATGAAACATTTGCATTTAAGTGCTTGCATTGTAATAAGTTATACTGGTACTCGAGAAATCGTAAAAATATATTTTCAGTAGTGCTCACGTGTTGGTTTGTTGGTTAGCAAGATAACACAAATACCACTTGACTGATTTCAATGAAATTTTCATCAGATGTGTGTCTTGGCCTAACCTGCAGCTGATTAGATTTCCCTCAAGGGTCAGAAAGCATGTTTTAGCCATAACTAAAAAATAAAAGAATTGTAATAGAGTGATCTGATGTCATTTAGTAAATCACATAGCTAGCTACATATAATTAGCTTTGGGCTTTCAAGGTCAAAATTCAAGGTCACTGATGGGTCAAAAAATGTTTTTAGACAAATCTATTTCAACTTTTTTGATATAGAAGGGTCCAAGTAGTGTCATTTTGTAACTAATCACATAGCCAGAACCAGCTGGCTCTTATTTAAATAAAATGACCATGACCAAAAAAAGTTCCTTACGAATGCCCAAAACAAACACTAATACCACAAACTGTCAGAATACTGGAATGTGACTTAAAGAAAAAAAAAAAGGTAAGCTTTTATTGCTGGGGAGCATATGTTGCCGAGAATTTCGCTGCATTGGTGGAGCTTTGTGCCTTCTAGTTTTGCCTTGTGATTTGTTTTTCAGTATTATTCTTCAGATTTTTTTCTTCGTCTCTGTCAGTTTATGCTATCAGAATGGACATGGACGAAACTCACGGCTCCAAAAAGTGAAGCCACTGCAGCCAATTACTTTAATCATGCATGCCAGCAGGCATAAGAATAAACTGAAGTATTGCATCATTTGTGTAACGTGCTGAATTAATGTAATCTAATTGTCCGTGAAGATTTCTTATATTTTAACATTAATGAAACGACGAGCTATGTAACTTAAATATGGTACATAGAACAAGAATAATATTTACGTTTCGGACGATTGGTGTGTGCAAAGTTCCTCTCTACTTTTTCTTACCCACAGACTTTGGCCTGTCATTGGTGTGAGCCAAGGATGTTCTCTGTGGGCTTTCAGTAGACTCACTAGACTGAGTTCTTCCTCTTGGCGATTGACCCTCACTATGCTCATAGAACCCTAGAAAATCAGATGGGGGCGGCATAAACGAGTAATAGGAGTTGGAAGACTGAATTAAATTACACACTCATTGAAAGCAAATTTCAAAAAGATAGCAAGGATACTTTAGTTGTGTAGAGAAAGTATTGCTGATACATTAGAACTGATGTGTGAAATGAACGACTTTAAATCTGTGGAAGTACCAGAACTGGGCCGACTGTCGCCTGTGTCTCCTTGAGCGCCATCACAGCAGCCATTGTCAATGTCGATCTTCAGCTCTCCCACCTGCTGTTCCAGTGCTTGCATCAGGCCCCATGGAGAACTCTGAAGGGCACTCTGAAACACAAACACACTCTTTATTGATTGCCCTGCTGAGAAATTATTTTCAAGTGGACGGAATGAGGCAACAATCAGTGGCATCAACAACAAAATGAAAAATTCAAACAACCCTCTCTTTTAAGTGACTGGCTTACAGAGAGGCTAATGACAGAAGCAGAGCTGGGAACAATCCAGCTGCAAGCCTGTTCTCATTTGGTTCGGCACTCTGAAATTTTTTAGTCTACTGCTGACAAAAATTTGGTAATTTGTATACAAGTGTTAATTATGGGTAGAATTTATGTGTGTAGAACAAAAGAATTGAGCACAAGTTGCATTATGTTATAAGCTGTCTTAAATATAACATTTATATGCAACATGCAGTAGCCAATTCTGATGAAACATTTGCAGGTATATTTACATGCGAACAAAAGTAATGTAAATAATAAAAAGTCAAAATGGATGGAAACGTAACTCAGAAACAGGCTACTAAAATATAAACATTTCACCAATGGTGAGTCACTGCGGTGCTTCAGGAACAGCATCCATATCTGTTACTCAGCTCTTGTGCATAAGCAAACTTAAGGAGGAAACGATGAGTTGGTACATGAAAAATAGAGGGTTTGTGAAGGGCAGCCCAATGTTCTGTGTATGTACATTATGTGTGTGTATTGTCATACCTCTATTGTTTTGAGAGCCAAGGCTGATGGTAGAACTACACTTTCAATGTGCAGCATGTAATCGGTGGGGCTGTTACATTAAAGATATAGGCTACAAAAAGGACTAGTGTGTGTGTGTGTTTTGTGTTTGCATTCTTTTTCTATCCTTGCTAGGACATTCATTGACATAAAAAAGTCGCAAGCCCCTTAATTTAACTACAACCTAATTGAAACCTAACCCCTGAAACCAAATCAAGACCCTCAAACAGCCCTTCAAAGTTCCAAAGTGAGGACCAGACACTTTCCAAGCATGTCTTCACTCTGTAGGTTGAGCATTTGTTTTTGTTCTTAGTATGTTGCAAGTACAAGTACAAACACACACACACATTGGTATGACACTGTCGACACCAACTGACAGTTGTATGAACATCTGTAAACAAGGTTGCCCAGATGGTTTATCAAACAGAGGCATGCATGCATGCACACATGCAGAGACAACAGCACTTCATTTTGTAAGAGATGATACTGTTGACACCCAAAGCTCATTAGGAGCCTTCATTGGCTGAAGATTGAGGATGTTCTGGTAACAAGGTGACACTTCAACAAACCTGATATGAAGGACGACTTGTCAGATTATGGTCTTCTACATTTCCCAAGCACTGTCTTCGAATATTTGTGTGCCTGTGATGATCAAACAGTGTCTATGGAATGGCGACAGATCCTACAGTGTGCAAACCTGGTTGAGAATGAAGAGAATTCCTTCGCTTCTTCAATATATGATAATGATAATGTCTGTTAGCCACTCCACCACTTCAGTAGACTGAAAATCCCTGTCTACAGTTTGATGGATTCTCCTGAATTTTACCTAGTGCCAACATGAAGTGAGTACTTTTGCTTTAGTACTGACATACTGACAGCTATTAGATGGATTGGTACAGACATTCACGTTCCCCTCCAGATGAAAAGTAAACATTTTAGTGAATTGTTTTCTCAGCTCTCAAATCAGTGTTGAGCTGTGACACATTAACACAAAAGCTGTGGGTTCTTGTCCCACAGACCGAATATGGTCATAATGCAAATGCCGCTGAGGAGCAACTGACCCAAGCTAAGCTATGCTTCCCATACAACCTCTTCACCCCAAACACTGCCTTTTCTTTTGTCTTGACAAGGGTGCATATTGTTTTAGCGTAAACAAAGCATTTGAGTCACTACATTAACGTCGTGTCGTGCGCCAGAAACCAAGAGTGGGGAGCTTTGTTCATGAGCCACTACAGCTGGGAGGAGGGGAGACTATTGGAAATCAATTAATCACCGATGCAGATTCACATAATTGATTATTTGCTGCCATGCTCACAAACACACACTGCTATCAAATTATAATGCTACTAAACACACACAAACCTTTTGTGTCCAAGTAAACCACCCAGACAGAAAACAAATGCAGTGGTGTGGCTCTGGAGCAGGTTCTCAGTGTTAGGAGGACCATTTTGTGGGCTGGTCTTTGATTGCGCTCTATTATTAATGGTCCCACACTGGCTCTCTGACACTCCGTCCTGTGTCATTACTGTTTTATTGCATCCTCTACCCCAGGCTGGTGGGGGATGGGGGAGACAGAGGACACAGTGCAGCCAACCTCACCTCAGCATTAAGATCTTACACACTGGGTGTACGACACATCAGGACTACATGCTTTTGCGATGAAAAAGCGTGACCTTTGGGTGAATCTGGGACAACGCTGCATTATAGAATGAGTCATATGCTACATCTTCCTCAGACAGAGACACTTGGTTGAACAAGCCAAGAAACAAATTAGCATTTTTTTGTGTGAAAGGGAAAAAAAGGCCTTTGGCTTTTGAATTTTGATGGCTTGAACGGAGCTCCAACTGGTCACTGATTGGTAAGTTTTGCAACAGTAATGCTAAAATGTAAAAACCTATGGAAAGGGACACTCAAGGCATGCAGCCACACTGCTTGACCCTCTATAATTAAAGCAGTTTTGTGACTGAGTCCTCACAAAGTTGGCTGTAGGTCGGAAACACGTACACAGACAAGACTATAACTGATCCCTTCCTTCGAGTATGAACAGACACTTTACGTGTTTTATTTTCGCAAGTAAGTTAAATTTAAAAATTGAATTCAAGTCTTTTGACCTAAGCCCTATTTCCCAGTCTTTTTATGTTATACAATTTCACTCAATACATCTTTTTTTGAAAATGACACGTATGTAGTTTGTTTGCAAGGACCTTTTAGCTCGATGAGACTCTACAATGCAATAGTGTTGGGCAAATTAAAACATCAGAAATATATTTTTTTTTTTGCTACTAATTATGCACACAATGTTATTGCAAGTGGCCGATTAGATGGAGTAGATAACTACAGTAAATTTACTTCCCATGTTTGTCTTTTGTAAACATCAGAAAAGAGTACCCACTCTGCAAATGGCCGATTGTCTAGGGAACTCAGTCAATGACAGCAAGCAGAAACATTTATTTTATTCAGTATCTTTAGTTACTGACTCATAAACGGTAGATGGGTGTCTCACTGTAGGTATCTACTTCATGTTACCAGAAACTTCAATTACATTTTGAGCATAGTTAGTGGTGAAAAAAACTATTTATATCAAGCGTTTGGACTTGTCCAATGCTGTTGCATTGTACAAAGCTAAATGGACCTAATCTCCATACTGAAGTCATTTTCAAAGATGTATTTTGTGAAATTTTAGCTCCCAAAAGACCATGCAATAGGAGTTTGTCTGAAAAAAAATACAGGGGTTCTCCTTTAAGTATGAATTTGACAGAGGCTGAATTTACCCACACACATTCACGCAGCCCAGCACATTCCTACGTGCACAGAGGCTTGTAGGCAGTAGCAGATTGGCCTGGCTGTGCTCCAGTGCCTGATCAGTGGACATATTTGCCAACATTGTTTGTGTGAATGTATGTGTGCACAGACATGTTGGTTCAGGATATAATTCACTTGATTGCCTGCACAAATAGATCTGAATAAACACACACAAACACACGTGTGCATCTTTGTGTGTTAGAGCAGAGGAAACCATCCATTGATTCCCGGCAGTGATCAGTCACTGCTGACTATACAAACTTCGCAGGCTCACTAATGATGTGACACAGTCTTAACAGAAGGACACGCACAGAATTGCACAAAAGCAAAAATATGCTGCAGGCACAAGCACATATGACTGAATTAAAATCTAAAATCAAAGACTCCTCCACACAGCTGCATGTATGTTACACATTCATGCACCGCTCTCTCCATGCAGTAGGTAGTCCAGAGCTCTGTGCTTTCCCAGCTGCTGACTGGCGTCCAACAGCTGTCAACACCTTCCACGGCACACATTGTATCCAGGAGAAATGGCTACTCAGCATGTCTGGGGCCACAATCACGGCCGTGGCAGCCACAAGGGTCAGGGGCTCCGTGAACAACACATTGTGGAGACTACACGAAACCTACACGAAGACGGAATTGGGGATATCATGAAGACTCAATTTTGAGATCTGACTTTAGACACCAGGCAGACGTCTTCCCGGGACATTACCTGCGAAATTACGCACACGGTCGGATAAGCAGACCAGTTAATAGACATCGATTTGTTGGGTGGAAAATGAAAACGGGAAAACGCGTGTAAGCTCCTCCACTGTTCTTAAAAATGGCTGCTTCCTGTAGTTGAGTGACAGCACCAGCAGCAACAGAGGACATCAATTCACCCCCATTGGTGTGGAAACACTAGACCCTGTTGCGCTCCTGCCATCATATCCCTGAAATTGCTTGATATCTATTAGAATTCTCAACAAATCCTGACAAGTCAAGCTCATCAGTGCAGGAATAACCTCGTCCTCTCACTTAGGTCTCGGCTGGCATCATTAGTATTCAGCTCCATATGCGCCCATTGTTAGGCCCCCGAAGCAGGAGGGGGGTTAGTGGAGGCGGCTGATTTCATTTCTCCTTCACCCTCTTTTAATAATAGATTTCTATTGTGGCAATGTTGAGACGCAGCAGCGTCAAAAATACATTTTCTAGAACTTAAGAAGCCCTTCGGATGAGAGGTGAAACTTCTTCAAAAACAAACAAACAAAAATAGAAGTCCAGATGCCTTCAACTGAAGCGCTTAAGACTACCTCAGAGAACCCACACAAACATAAAAAAAATAAAGAAAAATCACTCTCAGGCATGCTCAATGGTGCGTAAAACTTTCGCTACGAGATGCTGTCGCACAGGTTTTCATTTGTTCCCATCGATCCCGGTTTTTTTCTCAGCTAGATGTTGATCCCAACATGCTTCGCAGCGATTCATATTCGCCACAACTTGGTGAGAGCTCGACACGAGAGACGCCACCTCATCAAACACGTTAAAAAGGCAGCTATGACCCAGAATGTCCTCCAAAGCGATAACGCACAAGCTTCGGGAATAATGAATCCTTTTATGGTCTGGAAAGAGCTCGTTAAGTAGTAAAAGCCACAAAAGTCCACCATGAGGGAACAATGGGCTATTAAATAGTGACTCTGTGTCACACTCGGCGCCTGCTCCACCCCCTGATTTCCTTACCCACAGACATAAATCTCAGCCTAAAGGACGGACCCGCATCACATCCTTTATACACAGAGCCCATTAATCAAGTTGAGTAACTTTTTTTTGCAGATAGTGGTCACCTCCACACAAAAGCTGCAGGCCGGACTAAGAGTCCGTCCAGCGGCCAAAGGGCTAACGACGAGGATTGGATAATTAAAAGTGCATGACCGTGACACGACGTGAAACGGGCCTTCGGTCCAGGGTGTGGTGATATCAGCTAACGTGGAAGAGATGCTGGAACCCCAACGCACACCAAAAGACACTCATAACTTTCTTACCAGCTGCCTCCTGAGCGTCAAGTTTTCCTTCCCCCAGCTGCTGAAAGTCGCCAGCTCTCCTCTGGCGCAGTCCCGGGCCCTCGGGTCTCCCAGAGCCAGCGCCCCCAGTACCAGACATTCCTGCCTCTGCTTGCGGAGCTCCAGCTCGCACAGCCCGGCCAGGCTCGCCTCCAGGCGCTCCTTGGTCCGACTGCGCTCCACCGAAAATCTCAACAAATAATAATTTTCCGCTATTTGGTCCTTCTTTGATCCCCAGTTTTACCAGATTTACGAGCGCAGTCGCGGGCTAAAAGGATCCATACTGTAGCCCTTCCCCGGCCGTGGCGTGGTTGCCTTGGAGCAACATGGTTCCTCAGACCATCTATCCGCTCTGCATTCTCCGGTTCAGTCCCAGCTGTCAAACGCAGCCACGGAGCTCCGCCCTCTGCAAGCCGTGTAGGAAAAAGTGGGAGTCGAAGTGCTCCTTGCACATCCAATGTGCAGCCT